>MDKH01149004.1:0-36493 GCA_005239495.1 Nicotiana undulata
TTTTAGAAGGCCAGTGAGTCCGCCCAAAGCTTTTACGGCAGACTTTCTACTAACTTCCCCCAGGTCTCTCCTCCACATATGGAGTCCCACGGGAATTTCCTCGACAGCCCTAAAGGGAGTGTTTTCAACTGTATTCATCATGAACATTTGTTTGAATGTTTTGATTAAGAAAACAAAGTCAAACAAGGTTTTGACTAAAAAAAGTGTCATTTTTGCAAAAGTTTTGTAATTTAAAAAAAAGAAATGGACCTTCTTTGCGAATACGGCCCCTCAATACTTCGGGTAGGAAGCTTTTAGGGCTGTGCTCGCTAATTGGGCCGAAATTTTTCGAAAAGACTATAAGTGACTATTTTTGCAAAAACAACCTTCCGGCGTCCCGTTGGAACAATTGGCTATTTTAGGCAAGAACAACATCACCTAATTTTGCGACCGTATTTTCTGTCTTGGTTTTGAAAATAAGGTTGAACCCGATGAAGGTTGCCTACGTATCTCACATCCGGTGAGAATCAAACAATGCGTAGTTCGGGAAATCTCGACACAATTTTGAAGAATATGCACCGACTTACTTTATTTCAAAATACTATTTTCAGAAAATTTGGTAGAGTTTCGGGATGATCTCGAATATCGGGTTTTTCAAAAATCGACTAAATCTCCTATTCTATTCCTCTCTTGGTTTTTCTGTTATCTCTTTTTCTTTTCTTCCCTTTTTGTTGTTTATTTCATTTCATTTTTTTTATATAGCCGGTTAACAAACAATCCATAACAAAATGTTGTACATATAGCAAGTAGGAGGCATCAGGATAGTCTTTCATTTTGGGTTCACCTGTCCTAGACGGACCCAA
The DNA here is from genome assembly GCA_005239495.1 of Nicotiana undulata. Lineage (NCBI taxonomy): Eukaryota > Viridiplantae > Streptophyta > Magnoliopsida > Solanales > Solanaceae > Nicotiana > Nicotiana undulata. Next base: position 843 of record MDKH01149004.1, read on the forward strand.
CCCCTGTGTTGAGTCCCCTAAGTCAAATGCACATGATGCAAATAAACGTTCCTACTAGGGATCCGGCATGAGGCTATGTCATATTAGGTTTATACCCTGGGGTTAAGTTCTAGAAAAGGCTTACCCAAGCGGATAGCTTGAGCCGAGGTCGGGGCAGCGTACCGGGAATATAAAAGCTTCACTGGCTTTAAAACTTGTCCGTACCTCATTCTAAAATTTGGATGACTCTAACAAAAAAGAAGTCACACGAAGTGCACACTTCCCAGATGATTTAGAAGACTCAGAGAGAATAAGGGTTTCGGCACAGTTTTGATACGCAGTTCAAATAATATCCAAGCGGTAAATGCGGCAATTAGCACATCAATTTTAAACATCTAAAATCAGATAACGAAAGAAAAAATATAATAGTTTATTCTAAACTCGAATTCTTGAACCCTGAACCAGAGATTCTGGGTTTGCATCCCCAGCAGAGTCGCCAGAGCTATCTTACCTCCTTTTTCACTACCCCGAGATTGATGAAGGGGTAATAAGGGAGTTTTTCCAATTAAAGTGACATTATTCAGATTTGGGATTTATTATTAGTTTCAGAGTCGCCACCCGGATTTTTTACGATGCTCCGGGACACCGTTTTGTTTTGAAAATCCCAAACCGAGGAAATTTAGACTCTGTTTTAAGTTGTCTGCGACCAGAAATCCGAGTAAGGAATTCTGTTAACCCGGGAGAAGGTGTTAGGCATTCCTGAGTTCCGTGGTTCTAGCACGGTCGCTTAATTATTAATATTTGGCCTAAGTTATCTGATTATTTACGTGTTTTGAACCATTGTGCATTTATCCTTTTTAATTTTTAGCCACTTTTGAAGTTTATGGATTTATCTTGAAAACAAGTCACGAGGACGTGTTGTCTGCTTTTGGACATGTCGCGATTGCGCCACATGAAATGCACCCGCAATTAAAACACGTGATTTTAATGTAATTTCAAGTTGAAGTCGGGGACATGAGTTGTCACACCCGAATGTAGATTACGTAGTCAAGACTATGGGCGTGACGGTTTTTAGAATGCCTATTTGAGGCGATACTCGATTATTATTTATTCTTTCTATTTGAAGGAGTATTTTAGCTTTAAAATCAATTAGGACGTTTATGGATTTATTTTGGACAAGTTACGTTGGCGTACACTTGTTGTTTTTAAGCACATAGCAAACACGTCACATGAAATTCACCCGTGATTGCTATGTACATTTTATTAATATTTGGAGTTGAGGGTCGGGGGGCATGAGTTGCCACTCCCAAGTGTAGATTACGGTTGTTTTGGAATTCGATTATTTATCAAATTTCAAGCTAAAGGTGTGATTTTTACCTAGGAGGTATGTGAAGATTGAGATCGCTAACCTAAAAGACAAGATACTCGGGCTATGGCCATATTTTAGCCCCAATCGATTGTTTATCCCTTTTGGCCAAATCCTAAACTATGGTTGATGATGAGGAAAATAAGGGCGCATGACTATATCCAAAAAAACGTCAACCAATGAAAGGTTTAGTAAGAAGAAACCCCATCAGATTACTAAAAAAACGAATGGACATATTCAGTTTTTACAGTTCATCACCATGAAATTTTCGAAACTGCTGAAGAAACAATGAGATGGAGAAATAGAACAGGGTATATTTTGTCAAAAGTATAAATATAGTTTTTCCAAAATTGCTTTAGATTAAAGTGGCTACTGAGAAAATTCTTCATTGTTACTTAACAGTTTCACCAAATTTGCATGCCTTTTAAGTCATAATTTCTACACATTTAATCCTAGTTTTGAGCGTTTCTACATCTACAAAGTGTTGGTTTTTTCAGAACTTCAACAAATGTTTGCAGGGATCTAATTTTCACACAAAATGCTTTGGGGGAGTAGGATCTATACTTGTTCATTTGAGGAAAAAAACTTTATCAAAGGCGAAATGAAACAATAGAGTTGAATATGAATAATGTCCAGTCCCTTTTTACAAACATATATATGAAATTAGAACTCAACTAAATACTGTTTTTCTACTCAAAATACAAGTTCTAAAAAAAAAAGAGACAGGGTAAAAACGAGTTGATGCTCCTGTGCAAGCCTCAACAATGCTGTGTGATTCAACCTTTGTAGTTCAAGCCTGCATTTTTAGCTATTTCCAAACAACCAAACAGATTTTGGACATCCTCAGAGAGTGATCTTGACCATGAATGGGCTAGATTTAGTCCCCGTGACGTCAATATTAGCATAAATTTAAGAACTACACATAGTACCTACTAATTGAGCCAAACAAGGATAGCTATTTACAAAATATGTCCATAATGACATATTGAAGCCATATGATTCATCTATCCCTTAAGAAGATATTAATAGACTTAGATCCTAACAATAAACCTGAAGACAAACAAGGTCCTATGCTTGTGACCTCTTCAGCGACTAAAGACTAAGTACAAATGAGGAGCAGATTTGTGCATTCTTCCTGAGTTGAATATGACCATGAAGAGGTCAATTTTAGCTCCAAGGGTGCAAAGCAATCAGACCTTTGATCATTTAATAGATTATGGCCTAAATTCATACAATGACTGGACCATTCTTATGCATTTCTTAAGATATGAATCTGACCATTTAATGGGTCTAGATTCCTATCTTAATACTTTTTTTTAATGAGAACCTAACTACTCTATAATTGTTTATGCATTATTATAGGGTGAACCTAGCCATGAAAAGGGTCAGATTCACTCCCTAACAGCAATCTTTTGTAACACTTGATTCATACTTGTGTTATGACTTTGATTTTTAGGCATTTTAGAGGATGAATCAGACCATTCAAGGGTTCTTACTCCTCAACTCTAATGCCTTCTTTAATACGTACTTTATACCTTTTAAAGGGTGATTTCCAGCACTCTAAGCTACTTTTTATGCACCATAAAAGGGGTGAATTTGACTATTAAAAGTCAGATTCATCTACCCTAGTGCCAATATTCTAACCTGCCTAGAGACTTGCTTGTTGCATCTCTTTATTGGCCAAAGAGATTCAATTGAAAAGCATTTTTTCTGCACTCTTATGAAAAGAACCTGACCATAGAAAAGGCCAGGTTCAACATCCCAGTGCAAGTTGTTCTATTAATGGACCAACACAAAACTAAGATCAAAGCATTACAATCAACCAAAAGACAAACAGACTGATTCTCGAAGGTTCAAGTGCTTCATACACAATGCATACTCAGATTCATCAATGTCACCTCAACCAATCCTACTTCAAATTTATAGACCAAGAATCAAGGAGAAGAAAATTCAGACTCATATAAGCTTAAAATAAATACAACACAAGTCAATAATTTCAGCATCATTAATTCATCTAAAGGTTCAACATTACATACCTTTAAAGAGAAAGAAAATACCAAGAAGACTTTGATTAAATAAAGGTCAAGTATAAACCACAATCAGCAAGAAAGAAGAGAATCCAGCAGCAGCAGCCAGCTCCACAGAAAATATCCCCAGAAAAACTTTTTGAAAACCCAAAACTAGAACTGAAAGCTCAAATAGCACCCAGAAATGAGAAAATTCCACCCCTAAAACCTTGAAAAGTTCTTGAAAGAGTAAACAGATTTTTTTTCCCTTATTTTTGAATGATTCTGATCTTTTTATGGTTTTCAGAATGTTTTAACAGCTAAGAGAGTATTCTCAGAGTGTCCAGGAACTTTTTAGACTAAGGGGAGAGGGTCTATTTATAGATATTTGGGAATGGGGTATCTTTTAGAATATTCCCAATTCAAAAAGCTGTCAATAGTACATAGGACAGCTGTCAACCTTATCGTTTTAGACAGCTGCCCCTATTCTAGAATATTATTGCATATTAAAGACCTTTCTACCCTTAAAATTCTGATTCCCTAAGTCTACATTACCTATTGTACCCTTTGGAGTCTCGGAATTTACCATTGGGTAATCAAGGTTACTTGCTTGGGTTATCATTTAACTCTAGTTAATTGTCTTGAGTGAGTAATTAATGTTATAAAGCTGAATTTTAACATATGTTAATCAATTTTAGGATCTTAGTTTAATCAAAGGTAGTTAGTTAGGTTGATCATTAGGTAATGAGTAACTTTATCCTGAATTAATTAATTAGTAGCTAACTTTTGTTGTCTTATCAAGATTTAATTAGCAAACTGGTTACTCTAGATTGATTAAATTAAACTCCTTAGACTTAGTTGATTGGTCCAGTTATCTTTGTTAGTTACTAGTTATGTTCAACTATGCTTGAGTTAACTAATCGAAGATTATTTGATTAAATTAGTCAAACTAGGTTCAGCTTACTACTTAAGGTAGATTGATCCATTTAATTCTTGAGTAAACTGGTTCAATTTGGTAGATTCCAACCAATTAACTAAAATCAGAAGCTTAATTTGACTAATAAACCTAGGTTAACTAATTTGTTTTAGTTAGTTAGTCCTGAACTAATCATTTTAGACAGATTTTAGGACTTAGCCATTTATTTAAGAGACTATTAGACTAGGTTAACCTATTAAACAAGTTATTTTTTAGGAAGTTATGATTAACTAAGTCAAACTTGATTAATCTAGGTCAAACCATGACCATACACTGATACATGACTAGCTAGTCTCTCAATTAACTAAGCAACTAATTAACTAACTCAAAAAATAATCAGATCATCCATGAAACAGCTAACCATGGGGCAGACATACAATCACGAATTAGTAAAGTTGTATGCTCCTAATCTAACACTGATAATCGTATGAAGACGAGCATTATACCCTGAATCAGGAGGTACAGTCATCTAAATGGAAAAATTAAACTACTCATCCAATTAATCAATTAAACAGCAAATAACACGAGGATGAAAAAAAATTCATAAGCAATAGTGATGACAATTAAGACAGGGTATTGAGGAGAGGGGAGATAGGAAAACCTAATTCAAAACAGAGTATCCGTATCGATACGACTTTCATATGCCAATGGCATACCAAAACAACATGGGCAGAATAGTTTATCATAACCAAACGGTAACTTAATCAAAATAGTTTTAGGTCTCTTTTATATTTGATTACAAATACAGAAAAATACATATAACATAAGAAACAATGGCTACTTGAGATGAAAACAACCTAACAACAATAGAAGGTAATAGGCATAGGTTTTAACATGATTTTTTGCTTCAGTATTTCATAGAAAACTAAGGAAAGAAGAGAAATACCCATTAAAAAAACAGTTTGGCCGGAGAAATGAAGTCACCAGATTTTGGCCGGACTCCGGCAAGGTTTGAAAATGACTTTAGTTCACATGAATCAATATCCCTCGACGAGGGCTATCGATCCATGTAAGTAGAAGCCATTGAAGGTCTTCAACTCGGTCGGTAGGGGAAGCTAGGGTTTATGTATCCCTAGATCTAAAATTTGAGAAGTCTGAGCGGGTATTCGACGAAATTAGTGGTATGGTGTGATTGGGGATGGTGAGAGGATTGCCTGGGTAAAATTTGGGCCGGATTGGTTGAGCTCCGCCGCCGAAGGCGATTTCTGGCCGGCAGAGTTAGGGCGGGGGGACGGTGGTCAGACGGCGGGGGACGGTGGGAGACGGCAGGGTGAGAAAGAGAACAGAGAAGGGGTGTTAAGCTTTAGGTTCAATGGGGGTTGGGGGGGGGGGGTCACATTCGGACATTTAAATATTAAATGATTCTTGAGTTCCCAACCGTTAGATCAAACGAGATCAACGGCTGGGATTTGTTCTCTTATCAAAACGGGGTCATTTGGTAGCAGGAGGGGTTTTGGACCGGGTATTTGGGTCGTTGGTGGGTATGGGCTGAGGTGTATGGGTTGGTGTAAAGACCAGGTTTGGGCCTGGGTGATTTCAAGCCCAGGTCTAAATTTAGTCTCTTTAATTAACTAAACCAATTAATTTAATTTAATTCAAATCTAATTAAATCTAAAGAAATGTAATAATTGATTCTAAACCTCATTTTTATCTAATTATAGATTAATTAGGAATAGAGAACAATTAATTTTATACTCCTAATCAAAATAAACAATTGATTTCAGTAATTAGTTGTTAAAACTTATACTACACCAAATAACCATTGTCCGTCTACTATTTAATTAAAATTAATTATAAATAATGAGTTCATAACTCTTTGATAATGGTGACGCAATTTTAATGATTTTAAAAGATGAATCATGAATATGCAAATGCAAACAATTCACAATTAATCACTAAAATTCAACAAAATTCATAAAACCAATTAATTTATTGATATTTTTGTAGGATGATGTGGTAGGTAAAAATCACATGCTCACAGTATGTTGGAGGAATATCTCTGCCACTTTGTTACCGGGTCGTAGAAGAATTGGGTGAAGCTTCTGGATGCTGCGCAACTGTGTTTCAATTCACAAAAGATCTCTAGTACAAACAAAAGCGCTTTTGAAATTGTAACCGGGCAGCAACCGCTACTCCCGCACACTGTGAATGCACCAAACATGTCAAAATCTCTTTGCTCTACTAGCTTCTCAAAAGAATGTAAGTGGAATTTGGAGATAGTGCGGAGCTAAATACTGAAAGGCTAAAAGTGGATGAAGAGCCATGCTGATTAGAATCGTCGCTTTGTTGAATACCAAGTAGGAGACAAAGCGATGGTCAAAATCCCAAAGCGGTACTTGTTTACAGGGGTCCACGACCCCCGCCTGTTGCAAAAATATATTGGACCCTTGTCCACTGAAAGGCGTATTGGGAAAGTTGCATACCGGGTGGATACCCTAGCTTGGTGCAAAATCCATCTCGTCTTCCATGTCAGTCTACTGAAACCTTTTCTGGAAGACACGGAAGATCCTTCAGGGAGCCAACTCACAATACCCAGTATTCGAGGCCCCAGTTCAACCGGGAAAAGGCGGGCTGAAGCTATTCTTGATGACCGGGTAATTCATGCCTCCAGGAAGGATCACCAAGAGTTCTTGGTAAAATGTCAAGGGTGTGATGTAGAGGAGAATACTTGGGAGAGGGCAACAAACCTCAAAGCCTACAAGAGCCTAATTAAAGATTATTTTGCAAGTAAGGCGTCGAGAACGTCGCCAACTCAGGTGGGTGAGAATGTCATGGGCGTCTTTCCAGCCATGCCCCATGACCCCTTGGACGCGCCCTGTGGCATCCTAGCAAGCCTCCCAACGCCTAGAGCCACGGACGTCCCCGTGGTCTTGGCCGCTCCAAGTGACAAGCGCGCATGTGCCTATGTCGCCCAACCGATATCCCTCGCTAGCGCCCAGCCGCAAGTAGCTGCCAACAGCTCCACGCACGCAGACAATGTCGTGCACGCAGATCGTGATGCCTAAGACAAAGTTGCTGATAGCGGACATGTTTCTACCTTTGTAGAAAACTAAGTCCTTTTTATTGTAAATATAGAGTAGTTATAATGACCCGACCGGTCGTTTCGGGAATTTAAGCTCCGTTCGGTGGTATAAGATCATAAACAGCTCCACATTGGGTATATCGACCTGCGTGCGTGGTTAGATTCAGTTACTGGATAATCCGGAGTCAAATTGGGAGAAATATTTCAGTTTTGGAAGCTTAAGTGATGAAAGTTGATCGGAGGTTTGACTTTTGTGTAAGCAGCCTCGGAATGAGTTTTGTTTAATGTCAACATCTTCGTATGATGATTTGGACTTAGGCGCGTGTCCGAAATTGGATTTGGAGGTCCGTAGGGTGATTTGAGGTAATTTGGCGAAAATTAGAATTTCGGCGATTTCGGCCGATATGTGAAATTTTGATATCGGGCTCGAAATGGAGTTTCAAGAGTGGATGTAGGTCCGTTGTGTCATTTGGGACTTTTCTGCAAAATTTCACGTCAGTCCGGGTTGTATTGATAGGTTTCGACGCGAGTCTTGATATTTGAAGTTTTGAGAATTCCTAAGTCTGACTTTTTGTTTGATTCGTCGTTTTGGTGTTATTTGATGTGTTTTGAAACCTCGAGCGAGTCCGTGTTAAGTTATATGACTTGTGTGTGTTGGATGGGGTCCCGGGGGCCTCAGGTGTATTTCGGATAGGCTTCGGGTCAAATTTCCTTATTTTTCTACTGCTGAACCTGCCTTTTAGTGTCCTTCTATGTGATCACATAGGAGTAGTCGCGATCGCATAGCGTCTCTTTGAGAAGCCCAGAATTTCCTTCTATGTGATCGCATTATCATGTTCGCAATCGCAGAAGCCTACTTCCTCCTCCTTTGCGATCGCATGTTCTCAACCGCGTTCGCATAGGTCCGTATTTTGGGCAACAGACAATTCCTTCTATGTGATCGCCTTCCCCTTTCGCGATCGCATAGTGTAAGATTGGGCAGTAGCGTAATTTCTTCTCTGCGATCGCATTAGCCCCTCCGCGATCGCATAACACGTTTGACCAGTAACATCATTTTCTCTACGCGATCGCATCATCTCGTCCGCGATCCCGATGCTTTAAATTACCTGGGCAGAATATAACCTTCAAAAATGAGGGTTAAGCCATTTTTAACACATTTTGACTTCTAGAGCTCGGTGTTTGGCGATTCTTTGAAGTTTTTTCACACAAATCGAATGGGTAAGTGTTCTTCTACTAGAATCAATTATATTTCATTAATTAGTTCTGGTTTTTATCATCTAATTTGTGTTTTGGGTTGAGGAAATTGTGGGATTTGAAAGAAAAACTTCAAAATGAAAAATCATGATTTGGATGACCACATGATATCGTAATTGAATAAATTTAGTATGGGTGAACTCGTATCGGAATGGGTAATCGTAATTTGTAAAATTTGTCGGGTTCTGAGGTGCGGGCCCGGGGGTCAACTTTTGGGTCGATTTTCATAATTTAGTAAAGATTGAACTTAATTAATCGGAATCATTCCTTATACATGTTATGTGTATTTTGAAGTTGTTTTAGTTGATTTTGAGTCGTCCGGAGGTCTTTCCGCCCGAGAAGTTCACTTTTGAGTATCCGGTTGTCGTCTTTGAGGTAAGTATCTTGCCTAACCTTGTATGGGGGAACTACCCCTAGGATTGAGTCTTCTTTGTTGATTGTAGTCCGTGTATGCGAGGTGACAAGTGCGTACTCGTACTTATTTTCTAATAGATTGGCCTTTTAGGATTCGTAGGTCCTTATGCTACCTGTGAATGAGTTGTCATTGTTACATTTGAATCCTTGGTGGTTAATTCCATCCCTTCCTGCTTAAATTAGAATTTCTTGCTTTTGGATTCTTCGTTGGCTATTCGATCTTACTTGACTTAACTGAGTATTTTACCTTCTTTATTAGTATGCTATACTTTATTCATAAACTGCCTAATTGACTAGAATTAGTATTACTTGCCCTATAATTGTTTAGCAGTAATTGGAATATCTGTACGTTGGTGTCAAGCATGCCTGTGAGTCGTATATTGTGATTTATATGATTCTCCCTTAAGTACTACTTAGGTTTAGTTAGATAATTTCCCATGTTGATGGTATTTCCTTGGTGTTGCCTATCACTGAGCATGGTTCAAGCTGAGTTTATTCTGTGAAGCTAATTGTCTAAGTGAGATTGGTTATAGATGCTTCCCTTGCCGGGATGATTTGATTTCTTGGTTGTGAACTTGAATATATAGAATCATTTCTATATTTGCCTTGTTTTCCCCTCGTTATGCTACTTCTCCTTGTGCTTGACATTCCTGCTAGTGGCTACTTCTTATGAGCAAGTTTTTACCATTCTTGTGATTCAAGTCTTTGTATTGATTTGCGCATCGCACCTTGCATTCTGTATTTGCGCCTGTTGTGGCAATGTATGTTGTTTTCTGTCGCATTCTGTTTGTTTTCCTCAGTGGCTGCATTGCATATTTAAATTGGGACTACGGACGAGATTCCGGGAGCTTTCCCCCTGTACTGCATTGCATATTTAAATTGGGACTACGGACTAGATTCCAGGAGCTTTCTCCCTGTACTGCATTGCATATTTAAATTTGGACTACGGACGAGATTCCGGGAGCTTTCCCCCTGTACTGCATTGCATTTAAATTGGGACTACAGACGAGATTCCGGGGGCTTTCCCCCTGTACTGCATTGCATATTTAAATTGGGACTACATACGAGATTCCAGGAGTATCCCCCCTGTACTGCATTGCATGACAAATTCTGAGTTACGGACTGAGTTCCGGTGGTTTTTTCATTGAGGAAAAATGATTGAAATTCTGAGTTACGGACTGAGTTCTGGTGGAATATACTTTTATTCCATGTACTTTCCTTATGTTTCTCTAGCATAGTTTGGTCTAGTCCTGTAACTATGGTTTATTTTTTTAAGCATTATTAGGAGGGATCAAGCAATCAAAAACTTTCTAGCAAGCAATTCTCTGTACTGGTGTCTCTCCCTCTCAACACCGCGTTGTCGTCTTTTGTAATAGCTTTCATTAATGCAATCAAGGTTTTATTCAATTCTCATTAGTGGTCTCTCAATTTTTGGCATTGGGTTTCCTGTACGGCACAGACAATATCGTCTAGCGTACGGAGGGGACCTCACTCGGTGGACTGCAACTGCCCTGACATAGGTTGCTTAGCCTTACGCCGCCCTTCCAAGGAATCTCAGGAAGGCGCCGCGTAATAGTCTATATGTACATTTTACCTTCGATCCATTCTCTTTAGGGTCGAGTGAAGGGTTGAACCTAATAAATTTAGAATTTTTCCACTGGTACTAGGTCTGCTTAGCACAAGTGTGCCCATCGATATGGTGCACTGAGGCCTGCCTTCGTCAGTTGTGCAGTGAGACCGGGGAAACCCTGACCCTTGCACATATGATGAACCTTTACTCCCTCAAGATTTTTCGCGGGAGGGTTAAACATCAGCAAGCGTGATCACTACGCTCTTCTCACCAGTGTAGACAATGACAACGACAATGGACGGATGTAACGGTTCGTTGTTATATCTACTAGCGACATCATCCCGACCACCACTCCAGCTTTCCCTGAGTCATGGAATCTTTTCCGAAAGTCTTTGTTTATTTGCTTACTAGTATTAGCACCCGCGCAGATGCGCGGACGCCAAATATATTAAATATTTGAGTTATTTGCATTATATGTAAATAATCTTAAAATTAAAATTTTCTCGATAAATATAAATAATCATTGGATATTAATTAAGAAATACTACATGAAAATGATTAAGCATTTCTCAAATCTCCTAGTATAATTCTGTTTTTGCTTTTTAGTACCATTCTCACCGGCGTCATTGGATCCAAAAAATAGTCAGGAAGCAAAATAATAACTCATATTTATGATAAAATAATCAAAGGTTGAGACTACGAAGGACTCTTTGGATACGACTTGACTCTTTTACTACTGCTTGAACTCTTATTTTGTGTGTTGATACTTTCTTAAAAATATTCCTATTTTGAATTTTCAGTTTCTAAAACTTTAATTTTCAATAATAATCATTTTTATAATAATGTAAGTGAAAATATTATCCTTAATTCAAAACTCATTTTAATCGGCTATCTAAAATTTTAAAAATTCTTTAGCTAGTGATTTTCTTTCTTGTATGACTCAATTTTGATATTTGACATTAACCATGTTAAATATGTGAGTTATTTTAATTATATATAAATAACCTTAAAATTTAAACCTTCTAGATAATTATAGATAATCGTTAGATATTGATTAAACACTACATGAAAAAAGGCTAATATTTTCTCAAATCTCGTAGTGATAATTTTATTTTTACACCATTCTTATTGGTGTTATTGGAACCTAAAAAATAGTCATGAAGCGAAATAATAACTCTTATTTATGAGTTATGGCAAAGCACATAGGTTGGCACAATATGAACAATTCTTTGGTTACGACGCGACTCTTTTACTACGACTTGAATTCTTATTTGGTATGTTATTATGTTTATAAAAAATATTTATTTTGAAATTTTAATTTCTACAACATTATATATATATCAATAAGGATTATCTTTATGATGATGCAAGTGAAGATATTATCCTTAATTTAAAATCCTCCTTAATCGGCTATCTAAAAATTTAAATGATTCTTTGTCCGGTGAAATTTTATTGCAGTATGACTTCATTTTGAGTTTATCAATATCTCTAGCCACGGATTTTAAATTTTGAATACCCTACCCCTACAAAAAAAAGAAATTAGAATTAGCTATGAACGGCGTCGCCAATATGTCACTAAGACACTCGTAGCTAGCATAATTTCTTGATAATCCATTGCTAATCCGTCGCTAAATGAGAATAGCGACGGATTTTTCTATTTAGCTACATAATTTATCTGTCGCTAAACCTGATTTTTTTAGTAGTGTACATATACAGATTTTTGTTCTTTGAATCATTAAATGTTAGATTAATTGATTGTTATTATATAACATTGCATATATTGTATTAAAATTGCCAAGCAGTTTTTTTTCGATACCATACTTGGTTTAACCTCAATGCAAACTATATAAATTACAATTAAACTCAAATTCGAATATCATATCAGTTTGTTAGTAATAGTGATTTTTTTTTAAAACGAAACACAATGTAAATAAAAAAAACAATATTCTAAGATATCCCTATCTTATAATCTATGTATTCAAGTTGAGAAAAAAAATTGAATCGATGAGATCGGCTTCCAAATTTTTTACACTCAACAAAGATGAAACAGAAGAAAATATTCGTTGTTGTCTCTTATTTATGATTTTTAGATTTTTCATACATTTTATTTATTTTCTTTTATCTTATTTTTTATGTCTTTCTTTCTTTCGTTACACAAAATTAATTTATTTTGTAATAAAAGGATGAGTTTTAATATAAATTGTCTACATACGAACTTTATTTATATTTTTAGTCTATGGTTGAAATTCTAGCATATTTTTCTTTTGGCTTTATCTTATCAACCTAAACAGGTGATCACCCAACCACTTAAATTAAAAATTGAAGATGTGTAATTTATATATAATTCATATATAACAGGTGTAATAATTGTGTGTAATCGGTGTATCATCTATGTATATTAGATATAAAAAGTAAACAATAAATCTGGCCGGATATTAATGTAATAATCCATGAGATTTAGATTTCTTGATTTCCCCCATGATATGACTTCTATTATAATTACTTTAAAAACTCTCCACTAAAATTGAAAAATATCATATCTTTTAATTTTAAAAATTACATTATAATTTAAAAAATAATCCCATTTGAAATAATATGTTTACATTTTAAAAGTAACTATTTCACGCCATACCAAGTCTTTTTAAATATATTTTTTTGTTACACTTGAAAATCGCTATAGAAACTATCAATTAGAAACCAATATCCCTCCTTTTGAATTTGAGAAAAAAATCTTTCACATAATCTAATTATTCAAAACGAATATACTTCAATGAAAAAAATATTGTACCCTTGCAATGTTGAGTTGACTGCAGATAAATGAAGAAGTTTCGGCTTATACCCTTTAATTCCTATAATGTGTTAAATAGAAATTAATGATAGCAATTATATAGCCAATGTTTTGTTATTTGTTTGATGTCCATTTATATAAATTTACTCTTCAAACAAATATTTTTCAAAAAGAAAAAAATAACTTGTGTTGAATATTGACTGATTTTTGTAATGTTTCTTTCTCCAGCATGTATGTTTACTTCATTATATATGTAAGTAAATTTTTATCAACTTTTAAACTTTCTTTTGTTATCTGGATTAACATAGGCGTGTACCATATATATTACATTTATTTTAAAAGAAATTTGATTTATTCAAATCTAGCTATAGTGTTTTAAAGAATTATAGGATTTTAAATGTAAAAGAGTTTATAGCTATATGGAGTATATTTTTTTTGCCATAGGCCAAGTAGTTTTTAATTTGAATTAAGATAACAAAAGTTCCTAATATGATCATTAACCAAATTAAATATGATAACATGGTAACAAAAGATAAATTTCGTTTTTATTTTAATTCAAATTTAAAAACTTTATAGGATTTTAAATGCAAAAGAGTTTATAGTTATATGGAGTATTTTTTTTTTTTGCCAGAGGCGAAGTAGTATTTAAATAATTTGAATTAAGATAACAAAAGTTCCTAATATGATTGCATATGATCATTAACCGAATTAAGTAATGATAACATAGTAACAAAAGATTTTTTTTAAATTCAAATTTAAAAGTTTTATCTATAAATTCAAAGTTATCCTTTAACACACAAATATATATATATATATATATATATATATATATATATGTATGTATGTATTTGACTAATATAGTCAAATACAGAATAAAATTACCATATACTATTAACATTTATTAGCTTGCCACTTGGCTTAACCACAATGTCAATTATATATGGCAACTCTATAGATTTAATATATATATATATATATATATATATATCGATTTTTTCATAAAAAGGTAATTTCCTGTTTTGCTGATTTTCTCCATCTTTTATCGTTTCAGCTACCTGCTGAGATCCACAACGGGTGCAAGGTCTGGACCAATGGGTTCAAAAAATTCTGGATATTATGAATCTAGAATCCCGTCGGTGGAAAGAAATGGCTCCCAAATAAAGGTGGAGAGCTAAAAACCATGGTGAGTAAAATTCATTTTTCTCCCTCTCTTTGTTTTTTATCTCAGTGCAACTTACCTTACCATCTTTTCGCCTGTGAAGAGCTCCCAAGGGGTTCCGTCACCTGCCCCAATGTCGACACACTAGATGACCTCGAGGAAGCCATGAGGGTGTTGCAAAATGCCCTTGCCTGAAGCAGATCTCATGGATATGCCCGAGCCTCCGGTGAGGGTGCCTCCTCTTAGAGTCCCCAGTCCAAGAACAAGAAATTATAGAGAAGACGTTCTTCCTCGGATGGGACTCAGAAGAAGAGAATAAAGAATATACCAATCGACCCGGCCACAGTCGCAGTAGTCCTCGATGATGAAGGAGAAGCCATTGATGAAATGGCTTCCCTTCAAAGAAGAAGAAGATCTTCATCAGCTTAACCGGATGCTCAACCGGAGGAGCTCCAAAATGCTTCCTCACAGGAGGTTCAGGCGCTTTGGGGGGAGATGAGTTTAGTTGAAAATGTTGATTCTTGTTTTTCGATCCCTATCGATGCTCCTGGTTTGAGAAGTTCAGCCCCTGACCTTTCTCTCTCACCGACTACTAAGACGACCTTAACTGATGCCCCCTCCGTATCGGCTCCCTCTTTGCCATCTACACCAACAACTTCTTACCCATCAACACCCGTTTCTCCCTCGCCACTAGCACCAACTACATCACCTCCACTGGTACCGGCTACTCAAGAAAGGAATGATTCTCCCTATCGTTCTCTTGACCATGGCAACTTGGGTAACAATACTCAACCCCTTCCCAAGATCCTTGATGGCGGCAAAGTGACACTCTTTCAGTTTCGAAAGAGTGTCATTTCTATCCAAGTCGGTAGATCTTGCTAATTATCTGAATCTACTGGCTTCGATAAAGGATTGGAAAAAGATGGGCTCCCTTTCTGGGGAGTGCCTGATAAATTAAAGCATGCACAGTGCGGCTCATGTATCATACTAATTATTTTCTAACTTCTTTACGGTTTACATGTTTCCATGATAACCCTAACTTCAACCTTTTTTGGGCCAACCTTCTTGCTATTGAGGGCCTACGAAGGTTGATTCAGGGTAAACAAGGAATTGTTTCCGAGCGGGATAAACTTTTGACTGAAAGGAACCAGTTTGCCGCGTGCCTCTTGATGCAGGAGGCAAACATTACTAAGATGGATGAGTTTATGGTTCGATTACAGCAAATCGAGCAAGATAAGATGGCCCATATCAAAGAAGCTGCTCAACTTCACAAAGACCTTTAAAGAGTCCAAGGCTAAGTGGGTCCAACTTCAGGATGTTATAATCACTGCTGTCGAGCCCGAGTCTGCTTTTGAGGAACAAATTAATAATTTTAAGGCCAACTTATGCTCCAAAATCGAGGAGGCCAACGCAACCGAGGAGAATAGGTCCAGAGTGGAAGAGAGGCCTAAGGCGGCCATGGAACAAAACCGGCTTCACTCAACTACCAATGTTGAGCTTGATTCCCGCCCCAGCGCCATGAAGGCTGAAAGAGAGGAGATCCAGGACGAAATTGATAAACTCAAAGCAAAACTCCAGGATTAGGGAGATTCCCTCATCTTCGAGAATACCTACGCTTATATCATACGAAGAGGAAGACCTTAGAAGAGGCCAAAGTGGGAATTGCCTATATTAATTATTGCATTGCCAAGGCCCGAGAACTAGAGTTAACCGATCATGAAAACCTTCCTGCTCGGCCCGCTGTGACTGACTCCTCGAATACTAGTTCCGAGTATTCGATAACTGAAGGAGAGAAAAAATAGGATGAAGGCCACGAACCGGTAGTGATCAGCTTTCTTCTACTGCAGAAAATGTAGACCCTTCTCTCCCTCCGGGTTCTAACGGCAATGAATAATGTATATTTTTTCTTCTTTTTTTCATCTTTTTTAATTATGCAAAAACTTTTATTGAGTATGGCACTTTAATAAAAGAATATTTTTCTTAAGAATTGTGAAAAAATATCCTTTTTCGTTTAGTTGATAAAGTTTCGGGTATATTTCTTCGCCCAATAACTTTTGATTCCGGTCATGACCACTTCCAAAATATGCCCTTTACTGTGGGGGTTTCATAAGAAAGGACCCTTACGTTTACGGTACTCTTGTTCATTCTGGCATAAGCATTTGATTTTCTTGTTAACTTTCAAATGATAAAATTAACTCATCAATTGTACAAGAAATAAGATAAAAATAAAAGGACTTTGTTTTGTTCCCTATATATTTAAAAATACATAGGAATTCATTTTCTTAAGTAAATAAAGTTTCCAATACATATGGATAACTTGTACAACTTATTTATACGGGGCTGATCATGCAATCCCTGTCGCTGATAAGACATTGATCCGGTTCTTACAGTTCCCATTTTTTGTGGCACTCTTGGTGTCATATTAGATGTCATCCCCCCCCCCCCCCCCCCCCCCCCCCCCCCCTCCAGTGTTCGAAATTCAAAGTATGCTAATTCAAACACTATAAGTCTTGTGTCCATATTGAAGCTTCATCGGTGGAGACAACTTGTAAACGGTTAAATAATCCTTTTTTATAATCAAATGAGAGACTTGCCATCAAGACAAAGACTATTTAACCATCCACATAGTTGTTTACCATTGATGTGAGAATTTTAATGTCTTGATATTTAACAGTTTTTCCTTTCCGATGATGCTTCCTTTGTAGTATATTTTTCGTTGCTTCCTCATAAAACCCCTTGCTAGAAAAAACATATTGGGTCAAAAACTGGTCGAAGGGAAAAAAAGTGCAGCACGTACTTTCAATATCGACAGGAATCATAAGCAATATTACCTTTTGAGGTGAGTCACATTCCAATTGCTAGGCAGTTTGACTCCATCTTGATTTTCCAATTCATATGATTTTTTACCGATGATAGTTGAAACCCGATAAGAACCTTCCCACGTTTGTCCTAGATTCTCGTAGTTGACTTTCCAAGTGCTCTGAGTAACCTTCCTCAAACCAAATCTCCCACTTTGAAATAACGAAGATTCTCCTTGAGATTATAATACCTTTCCATCCTTTGCTTTTGAGCCACCATCCTCACGTATGTCAGATCTCGGCGTTCTTCAAGCAAGTCCAGCTTCACCAGCAATGCTTCATTGTTTGCCTCTTCATTTGCTCGGGAAAACCTTAAAGCCGACCCCCCCACTTCCACCGGTATCAGAGCCTCCGATCCGTATACAAGAGAAAATGGAGTTTCTCGATTTTTTTGTGGTTTGATATGCGCGCAGCACCCCTGATAGCTAATCTAGCCATTTTCCCTTAGCATCTTCTAACTTCTTCTTAAGGTTTTGAATGATTATCTCATTGGTTGACTCTGCTTTCCCGTTATCACTCAGGTGGTATGGTGAAGAAGTAATTCTTTGGATTTTTAACCCTTCCAACAACTTAGTGACCTTTGAACCTATGAACTGCAGCCCGTTGTCACAGGAAATCTCCTTCGATATTCCAAATTGGCAGATTATGTGGTTCCATATGAAGTAAACAACTTCGTGTTCCCCGATATTTTTGTAAGTACATGCTTCAACCCACTTAGTCAAATAATCAGTTAAAAATAAGAGAAATCTTACCTTTCCCGGGCTCGGTGGTAAAGGTCCAACTATGTCCATCCCTCATTTCATGAATGTCCATGGAGACACCACCGAATGTGAAAGTTCTGCTGGTTGGTGCACTAACTATGCATGACGTTGGCATTTGTCGCATTTCTGTACGAATGACTTTGCGTCATATTCCATTTGGGGCCAATAATAATCTGCTCTAATCAACTTTAGAACTAATAAGTATGCACCAGAATGATTTTCGAAAACTCCTTCGTGGATTTCCCTCATAACGTAGTCTGCCTTCGAGTCCCCTAGACACCGAGCCAGTGGTCCTTGGAACGCTTTCATGTATAAGTGCCCATCTACGAAGCAGTAGCAAGACGCTTTGTTCCACAATTCTTGGGACGCTTTTGGGTCTTCCGGTAATTTAACATACCTGAGATATTCAATGAACTCGTTCCTCTAGTCCCAAATTAAGTTTGTTGAATTTACTTCGCAATAGCCGTTCATATCAAACACCGAATACGACAATGGGACGACAGTACCAAAATATGATCCCTTCATCTTTGTGGACGACCCCAAATTATCCAACGGATATTCTTCCATATTTTCTTCCCTCGGAATGGGGACGATTGACCGTTCTCTGAATAATGCAAGTAATACTTGAACCTTGTTCAAGTACTTTTGCATACGTTCTTCCTTTGCGTCAAAAATCCCATAAACTTTGTTGACCACCAGTTGGGAGTCGCATTTTCCCTCGATGAACTCGGAACCTAGTCCCCGAGCTCGTTCAAGTTCTGCAACCAAATCCTCGTACTCGGCTTCATTGTTAATTAGCGATACAGTTCAAATGGCCTGCCTTAGCTTCTTCCCAGAGGGTGTGATTAAAACTACCCCGAGATCGGACCCTTTTACATTTGAGGATCTGTTGGTTAACAAGGTCCAAACTCTCGATGTCATTCCTACACCAGCACTGCTTCCTTAGCAGCCAAAGGCATTAACCCTGGACTGAAGTCAGTCATGAAGTCGGCCAAAACTTGTGACTTGATTGCAGTCATGGGTTTGTACTCAATGTCGAATTTGATAATTCGGCTACCCATTTAGCCAAACGGCCTGATAACTCAGTCTTATGAAGGACTCTCCTTAAGGGAAAAGTCATCACAACGGCTATTTGGTGACACTGAAAGTAAGGCCTGAGTTTTCGAGAAGCAATTACGATAGCTAAGGACAACTTTTCTAGGTGTGGATATCGTATCTCCGCTCCTATAGTATTTTACTAATGTAATAAACAGAAAATTTTGTATCTTCATCTCCTCGGACCAGTACGACACTTACCGTTACTTTCCAAGCCGCTAAATAAATTAGCAGTTTGTTCGTCGTCCCACGGTTATGACAAAAATGCAGGACTAGACATGTAACTTTTTAGGTCCTTGAACTCTTGCAGGCATTTTGGATCCACACGAGGTCATTCTTCTTTTTCAAAAGAGAAAAGAAGTGGTGGCACTTCTCTGAAGACCTTGAGATGAACCTCCTTAGAGATGCCAACCTTCTGGTCAATCTCTGCACTTCATTCACGCTTGTTAGCTGATCCGGATGTCCTCGATGGCTTTGATTTTATCAGGGTTAAACTCGATCCCTCTTTGTGAGACGAGAAACCCCAAGAACGTTTTGGAGCCAACCCCGAAGGCACACTTCTCGGGGTTGAGTTTCAAATTGTACTTTAGAATGTCAAAAGTCTCTTGAAGAATCCCCGGCATTTAAATACTTAACTAACATTTCATCAATATACACTTCCAGCAGTTTTCCTATCTACTTTTCAAACATTTTATTAATGAGCCTCTGATAAGTGGCTCCGACGTTCTTAAGCCCAAAAGGCATCACATCAAAACAATATGTGCCAAAGTTAGTGATGAAAGAATTTTTTTCTTGATCTTCCGGGTTCATCCTAATCTGATTGTACCCAAAATAAGCGTCAAGAGAACTAATCAACTCATGCCCAGTCACCGCATCAATAATTTGATCAATGTTTGGCAACATGAAAGAGTCTTTAGGGAACACCTATTCATATTTTTATAATCTACACATATCCTAAATTTGTTATTCTTTTTAGGTACTACAACTATGTTGGCTAATAATTTCGGATATTTTACCTCCCGGATCGAACCGATATTGAGTAATCGGGTTACCTCTTCTTTAACCAACATGTTCATGACCTTTGCTATTGGGATTTACTTTTTCCTTACTGGTGGGAAGTTTGGATCCAAGCTATGTTCTGTACCACTACCTCCAATGGAATACCTGTCATATATGAGCGCAACCATACGAAGCAGTCAATGCTAGTTTTAAGAAAATTTATGAATTATAACCTGAGCTCGGGATTTAATCATGTTCCCAAATAAAACTTCCTTTCCAAAACACCTCGAACAAAGACACTTGCTCTAGTTCTTCCGCGGTCTACTTGGTCGCATCCGTCGCCTTTGGTACCTAAAAATACCTCGGAACCTGGTAGGATATTGGTGACTCCTCGATTTTATCATCTTTATTCATAGAGGGAGAAGGCATCGGTTCCTGTAAATGCTATCTATTGGGTTATTTTCCCTTGCTGCTGGAAATGATCATCATGTTCATCTCCCTTTTCTCCGGTTGATCTCCTCTTATTTGTCAAATCCCCTAGTGTGTCGAAAACTTCAATAATTAATGATATGTTAAGGGAACAACCTTCATCTCGTGTATCCAACGACTTACGAGGATTACATTGTAGCCCATACCTCCATCTACTACTTTGAATAAGGTGGTCTTCTTAACTCCTTCGGCATGCGTGGGCAGAAAAATATCTCCCCCTATTGTTACACTTGTCAGATTGAAGCCACCTAGAAGCTTTGTCACCAGATTGATGTACCCGGTTAACTTCGCTTGTTCGTGAACTCTCTTTTTTATGATATTGGTTGAACTTCCTAGATAAACCAAAACACACTTGATTTTAAAATCTAAAACATTGAGAGAGATTACCTAAGCGTAATTACGTGGAAGAAGAAGTCCATCAGCGTCCTCCTCCGTGAAGATGATGTCATCTTACGATATTTCCGGACTCTCTTGTTGTGAGTCATCGATATCTTCGTTTTTTTCGCTACGAAAAAGGTAGCCCATTGACTTCGTTTCCTCCAAAAAAATAATGTTGATGGTCATCCAAGGCGACCCTACTGCTATTTTGGATGGCTACGCATTATCCCAGCTTCACCATAATTGTTTTTGGTGCGATCACTTAAAAACTCTCATAGATGACCATTTTTCAACAACGTTACCACCTCCTCTCGAAGATGTCAGTCGTCCCCAATTCTATGGCTGTGAGTCCTATGGAATTCACACCATAAACTAGGATCCTTTTGGCATGGATCCGATCGGATTGGTTTCGGAAACCGTGTTTCTTTGATATTCCTCATTGCTGGCACCAATTCTACCAAGCTAATGTTAAAGTTATAATCTGATAACCTGGGATACGCGGAATCACGGTACCCCTGCACCTCTTTTTCTTGCAACGACCTGTTATTTCGGCCACGATCCGTCCTTCTATCGAGAGAAAACCTATCCGATGATTAAAACCCTTTGCCGTTACGCCCATCGATCCTCTTGTATGGTAGAAAATGACCTCTATAGGACCTCCGATCTGCATCAGAGTGATTTTAAAACTTATACTGATTTTTATCACGACCCCGCTCCTTGGTTGGAACCAAAGAGCCTTGTTGGTCGTCCTTTATCCTTATCTTTGATTCGTAGTGGTCATGGACATCCACCCATGTGGTTGACTAAAACTCGGGCAAACTCTCCTTTAGTTTTTGGGAGGCATCAGAACTTAGTGGGTTTAGACCCTTCACGAATGCCTCCGCTAACCACTCATCCGGAACCTCTGGTAGCACCATCGTTTTCTTTTAGAACTGGATCACAAATTCTCACAGTAGCTCGGATTTGCCCGGCGAAATTCTGAATATATCTGCATTTATGGCCTGAACCTTTCTTGCTCCATCATGGGCCTTAATGAACGAATTTTCAAGAATTTCAAAAAATCAATTGAATGATCAGGTAGGAGGGAGTACCAAGTCCGGAGCCCCTTTATGAGGGTTTCACCAAACTTTTTCAACAGAACTGACTTTATCGCATGTTGAGCCAAATCATTTCCTTTCACTGCTATGGTGTAGGTTGTGATGTGCTCATGTGGATCCGAAGTCCCATTGTACTTTGGTATGCCCGGCATCTTGAATCTCTTCGGAATTAACTTTGGCGTTGCACTTGGCTTAAACGGCAACTGCATATACATTTTTGAATCTAGACCCTTTAACACCGGTGGCGCACCCGGAATTTGATCCATCCGAGCGTAAAACTCCTTCGTATTCTGATCCATTCGTTCGTTCATTCCTCTCATGAATCTCATGAGTTCGGATTTGAAAGGATCACTCCCATTGTTATTTCTAAATCCGCTACCGGTCCCTCCGGCTTGTCGAAACCGACTTCGCCCCTTGGGATGTTGTTATTGGTCCTTTGAGCCGTTTGATTTCGGGAACACCGGAAGGAATCGGGCCGTTTGTGTTATTGGAAGCACCTGACAATGCTTGTTTTAACTCTGTCATCACCCAATCTTGTCTTGAGAGGTGATCCATGATTTCTCTCTAATGTTCCCTCATGATTTTGACCGTCTCTACGACATGTTCCTCCTCCGCATCATTAGGAGTTGGGTCCCCCACATACATCGGGTACTGACCTTCGCGAACTGGGTTCGTCCCCTTCGTTGCAGATCTCGCTGATTGAGTCATCACGCTGGGACAATTCTTCCCGTTCAATGTGTGCTTCAACATTGTGTGTGTTCTTGACATCATTAGCTGCCATTTTACTAAGAAAATAACCAAAACTTGTTAGTAATAACGAATGGATCAAAGCAATTATGCATTTGTCTATTTCTCACGGTGAGTGCCAAACTATTTACCCGTAAAACGGTACATTTGAATATGTAACGTAGTTTATTGACAAGCCAATCGATTTGATCCAAAAAAGATAAAGAAATTGGACAAAAAACAAGATTAACGACTAAAATTAAAGAAGTTAACGAGCCTGACTTCGAACTCGGCCTTTCCAAGAGCAGAAATGAAAGTAATGATAAACTGATGATAAAACTATTAGATTGAGCGTAAAATAATGAAGCACAGTGTTGTGTGCAGAATGTTTTAGGGGGAGTAAGATCCTAAACTCAAGATCTTCTTGAATGAGAATAAAAATGTTATTGATGGGTGCATAGCGGTCGGCTTTGAATGCAGATATTCGCTGTAACGGCTGCCCATTAAATGTTATCCGATAACAAGCCTTTGAATCTTTGCCATCGGTTGTGCTTCCTTCAGATTCATCCTGCATTGTTCACATACTTTGTAACCGATGCCAGTTATTTACCGACTCAACTTCTGCTTGTTCTCGGTTCCACGTGTCACCTTGCTATTTAGCCACTTGTAATCAACCTATTTACCCCATACACAGATTTGGCAATGAGGATGCAGATGCATGCTATGGCTTCTGCATCTGGAGCTCTTGATGTTTATGATGTCTATAGCTGTTCCTATCAAGAAGGTACTCTAATTTTCCTTAGCTACTCTGGTTTAGTTTTCTTGGGTTTAATCTTGATGCTTTTTGTTGCGTTGATTTGATCTCAGGAATTTGATAAGCTATATGGGATTGGATGGCAATGTGTGGTGGGCTCAAACTTTGGCTGTTTCATCACTCACTCCAAGGGATCTTTTATTTATTTTGCTTTGGAGTCCCTCAATTTTCTCATTTTTAAGGGAGCAACTATCTGAAGTTGTTTTACACATATCTCATCACTTCTATCTTGGCTACTGTGTGTATAAACATCAACACGAAAAGCATAGGAATGAAGAAAAGAAAACATTTTTGAAGGTGTACATAATTGAAGTATAATATAAACTAAAACAGACAGTGCATCCTTCTAAACAACTTTTGACAGAAACCTCAAATTTTCATAAAAACTGGTGCACATGCTGCCTCTCGAAGCTGATCAAGCTTCAAAATTTCAATCGAACAAATGATATATGGATTGACTACATTTGTAAAACTATATCAGCAATAAATGTATAAATTCAAGATCAACTCAGCATTAAAATGTAATTTGAGCTAGTAAACTTGTTATTCCGAAACCCCAGCTTCTTAAAGACCTTTTTCAACTCGTCTATCTTATTTACAGGTTATACAAGTCAAGCTCCTAAATCGCAAACGTGAATATGTACTAGTGCTATAGCATGAAGTCAGTCAACACATCATCGATAAATCCAGTTAAAAGATACTTCTCAATATCAATCACCACTTGTTCAACTTCATTATTAGTTAATCCAGTTCTCCAACCCAAATCCCAAGCACTGCTGACCACTCCCTTGCACCATAGATCTCTTTCTAGCAGTGGAAAAAGAGCATCTGCTGAAAGGTTCTTTCCAGCAACCTTATGGTAACTTCGTAAAACTTCAATCCCGTCACAAATTTCATTCACCAACTTGTCAAAAGATATGGGAATTTTTCGCATCTTAATGCCCTTCAGTGATAACGGATCAACTGCCAGTGCACATTGAGACCTTCTATTTTCTAACAACTCATTTGCACAATCAAGTAAGAGTCTGCTATCAGCGATTTCATGATCTACACTTGTTATCTTCCATACAGTTGGTTCCCATGCATCTGTTTCAAATAGCTCCTCGGACTGACAGAGGAATGATTCACTGCTCAACAGTAAATGCCTTGTAGTGGCTCTGGAGTTGAAGTTCTCATTCTCAGTGAAGTCTAGATCGATGTTACAGTTAGTGTGCTCCACTAATCTGATGTCACTGACACAATGGATTGATTGCACGCTAGATTCACAAGGGAAACTTTCACCATTGGCAATATTATCTGCAATAGAAGAAGTATTACATTTTATTAGAATTTTTTCACTATGCCAACAGATAAATCTCACTAAAGGAAAATTGGAGCGTGACTGATGGATGACCAGAAGTAGCTTTTCCATGCGGAACAGCTTTTCAGATTGTCATCTGTCTATGGTTCCTGAGCGGATGGAACAAGAAAGAGGTATATATGCACGTGGAAAACAGTGGCTACCATTGACCAAAGCTTTTTCTTGAGGAACTATATTTATTACAACCTTTTATGTGTCTGGCTGCAAAAGGCTGAAGTGCATTAGACTACTTCAACTACTGCTTGCAGATTTTCCAACCCTTGATCTCTTTACAAGTTTTGGAACTTTCACCCACAAAGTCAGTAATCAAGATACAAAAATCCATACGTTTTACCAGAAAACAACTTTATATAGTTTCTCAAGAATATCGGGCATATATATAGATATTTTGGAAGCTTTTGAGTCCAGCAGATCTTTCGTTTAATTTTTTGGTTATATGCAGCTGCTGCATGTCTACTAAACAGTATATAGTATTGTCGCATATATTATTTCGCAGAAAAGAAGAAAATAGATATTCTAAGCTGCAAAGGAAGAATATAAATACTCTGTATGTTTGGTCTCTAAGATACTATATGTAGCTAATATCATCATTCTTGTTTGTTGAACAATGTCTGGGATATATATATATATATATATATCTATCTAACTATATTGCAACGCTTAAGCTTATTCCTTGGAAATAGTTACTTGAAAGCCTATGTCTGATGAATAATTGCAAACAACATGTTCCAATATAACCTGAACAATTGCATGAAACTGGCAAAATAATGAAATAAGTGCCTTACCGATGACAAGATTCTCAAAGATATTAGCCACTTTTACTAACTGAAGCTCCTCTGAGGATGTAACTTTGGTTATGGCTATATCTGTGTCTTTATCCGCTGCCTGCACCATTTCTACATCTTCATCCTTGTGTTCCGTGTTGTCAACCTGTATCAATACATTTCATTAGTCTGGGCCCATACTAAAAAAATCCTCCTAAGTTAATTTCCACAGAAGGACCAACATCTACAGAACAGTGTCCCCTAATTCTGTGTTAGAAAAAGGAAATTGGGCAATAAATAATAACACGCGAGAAGAGAACCATAGCTTCCACGAAAATAGCAGTTATAACTATGTACTCACTGTAGCAATGGGGGTTCTCTTGACGGACTTGTCAGCTTTAACATTCTTCTTCCTCTTACTGGAGTTATCAGACGCAGTGGTTGTTATGCGCTTCGAGGTGGGATCTGATATACTACTTTTTGCTTGTGCAACCAGTGGATATCTCTCGGGTTTTCTTACTTTCATAGTGCTCATCTTGCCTTGGTCCTGAAATTTAGCTCTGTCGTTGATTTTGACATTTTTCATTTCTTTAGATTTTCTCATAGCAGGAGCTACTCGTTGAGTCCCGTCCTCTATTTTTTCAATTGCTTCTTTCTTTGGTTGCAGGGTCTTTTCAGGAGAAGAAGCTCTAGTCCTTGTATTAGGCTCTTTTTCCTGAATCACAACTTCAAGAGTCTTTGAATTTGCTGGTACTTCACCACGATCCTTACCAGGAGAAGAAGCTCTGAACTTTGTATTAGGCTGTTTTTCTTGACTCAGAACAACAAGAGTCTTTGATTTTGCACCACGATACTTGCCTGGAGAAGAAGCTCTAATCTTTGTATTATTAGGATGTTTTTCGTGAGCCAAAACATCAAGAGTCTTTGATTTTGCAGGTGCTTCACCACGATCATTGCACCCTTTTCCTTTACTGAATCTATTATTTTGATATTTTCCTGTCTGCAATTTCCTATATACTGTGGAATTCAATGCTCCCTTCTTATCATCAGAGTTTTCAGGTGAAGTTTCTTCTTTTACATCCCATTTTCTAGTTGTGTTTCTATTGCCTGATGGATTTTTTTCATGGTTAGAGGGAGGAAACCATTCAGTCTGCGAGCCTAGAGCATACAGAGGCTTCATGATCACAATGGGCGGAGAATCATCAACAAACTTATTTAACAAACCTGAAACACTAGATTGAGGAGTAGACTTTCTTCTCAAAAGCCCCTTGAAATGCATGGTTTCAATAATTTCATCCAATGTTCTTCTTTTTGCATCCACCTTATGACCGATGGATGTTGGCTTCTTTGCCTTTGGCAAATCTATTTCAAATATAGGTCTGCTCTGCTTGATAACCCTTTCGTTCTTTCTAGGAATCTCTTCAAGACCCATCAGTCTGGCAATTAAATTTGGCCCGTGTGGCTTTTCATTCGGTGGAGAATAACCAAAAGAGCTAACCTCTTGGGATTGAACCATGGAGGACCGGCTTGAGCTAGTTGATGGGACATCCGAAGATGTAATCATTTTACTTCTACCAACACTAACCTTTTCAAAGGAGGAGTCACTTGAGCTAGTGAAGCTGGTAAAGGGGAGATGTGGAGATAATTCCACTTTCCTTGTATCATTCTCTGAGGCACAAGTTGGTGGCAACATATTTTGTCTAGCAAAGCTGTCTGTTATCACTTCCCTCAGCTCATCAAAACAATCTTGAGAAGCCCCATCAACAGAAAATCTTGGTTTCTGAAACTCAAGCCTATTAAACCTGTGATCTGAAATCCTCTCGGACTTTGTCCTTCCAATACATATTCCATCTTTCTGATTTTTCTTCAATTTAGCCATATGTTGTGAAGCTTCTTGCAGCTTTCCTAGCATCACTAGCGACTCCTGTAAACCAAGAGCTCCTTTCAACAAATCTTTGGCGATATCTTTAGAATGTGTTTCAAAGTTCATACCCTTAGACCATGAGTCAATCACTTGGTTCAGCTTTTGAGCTTCTCTGGACACCTCCATTAGCTGGATGGAAGATGAGGAATATAACTCATCTGCTGCCATTCCTTTGCAGACTGATGATGATGAAGACACATTCAAATGGCTGCATGTTGTTTTTTTTCCTTCCATCTTTGGATGGTCAATCTTGGATTTTCTAATTGTCTTACATTCCACAACACCTTTGGGGTCATCACATGTCACAAAGGATCTGTATACAGCTGATCTCAGACTGTCTTGAGGCATATTCTATTAATCAAAAAAAAAAAAAAATTCACAAGAACAAGTCAGCATTAAAATCTTTAAAGTAGAATACTACTAGTAGAATGTAGTCACTGACATAAACTAGTAGTATAACTCTGGACACAAGTCTTTCTTAGCTTGAAGTGAGTGAAAGCAAAGAATTAGTTGCCGTCTATAACAAATTAACAAATATCAAATGTACCAAATTTGGAACAAATTCATCTCCTCTTGAAATATACAAATTAACAAGGCAATGGATCTGAACATTTGAATAACAAATCTACAAGACACAAAAAGCACTAAAAACAACTCTCCAAAAGTCAGTACAAATGAAGTACCTGAGTTGTTGCCTTAAAATGATCAAATATTGAATATTTCACCTTCAGACCTCTAAAAGAGCAAACCCAAATGAAAATGATGAAACGAAGCCTCAGATAGACACATTCAAGAAGCTAATTAAACAACTCATTAACTGCTCTCCACCTACATTATCCGTATCTTTCTTTAGTCAAAAAAAAAAAAAAAAGGGGCAGATCCCACATAGTACAAAATAGCTGGTGAAGCTTGACTATATACTAGAATGCCAATTACTTTAACTGAGTTTAACAGAAAACAAAGATTCCAAGGTCCCTGTATTTGGTTTTTTCCCCTATTCAAATTAAAAATTCAGGAGAGGTTTAAATGTGAATTGCTGTAGGTGGTTGAGAATACATGTGAATTGCAGTGTAATTGGAAAGAAAAGGTGAAGGGGCATTGGATCACAGATTTTGGAAAGAGACACCTACCCTACCCCTACCCCTACCCCTACCCCTACCCCTACCCCTACCCCTACCTTGTGTGCAGTTACTTACAACCGAGAAACTACATGCCCGTGAATTTATTAAATACTAGTAGTATATGCCTATGCCTAACTGTTTGCTTGTGCTAGGAAAACCTTATTCTGTGCCAAGGACCTGTTTTTGAGGTCGATTATCTACATTCTCTGCTACCGTTAACGCTATTTAATTTTATACTAGTCTTTGTCCAAAATTAATTTTGGCATGTGAGATTTTTTATAAGTACATGCTAAGCAGGCGTTTGGACATAAGACATGGTATTTTAAATTTAGAGTTGTGTTTAGACATAAATTTCAGTTTGGATTATTTTTTATGTCCAAACGCCCACTAAAGATTGGAGTACAAAAAGGTCCATGTAAACAACAGTGACAATAAAACCGTGAACTGTGATATGAATTGTGCACTAAATTGCAAAAAGATTTTTCATATTTGACCATCTAAATTGTTCACTTTATAATTGTCATTGGAGCAACCGTATAATTGTTTAAGTATGATTTATATATAGTTCACGGGTTCAAGTCATAACAACAATTACTAATTCTTACATTAAATAGGCTATCTACATCACATTCTTGAGATGCAGTTTTTCTCTAGAACCGTGTGAACGCGATATGCTATGTTCATCAGACTGCCCTTTGAGCATCTAGTCTTTAGTAACCTATTAGCTCAACTAATTCGGTTCAGCCATGTTGAGCGAGGGATGCGCTCCCGTTCCAGACCTTCTATTTATTATTATTATTGGAGTTATATTTTAGTAATTTTAACTTCACATCGCAATCAAAGTGAGTGTGCTCAAAGATAACCCTCATGCGAACAATTTTTTTTAAAAAAAATTCCCTTTTAATATTTTGATTGTGGAGGTTGTAGCATGCTTTCTATATATATAAAAAAAATTACTGCTAGCTTAACATAAAAGATAGAGTGGCTGATGAGACTTAATTAGAATGATTGTGAACTATAAAACGCTTTAATCCAAGGTATTCAACTCTATTTATTACTCCCAGTAGTAGTCCTGTTCTTTGGTACACTTCGTCCAATTCCCACCGATATGATTAAATGCCGTAGTTGGTAAAATAGAAGTGTTAATGCCATTAAGTTTGTAGCCACCGAGGAATTATCGGATTAAAGTGACATTAAACATAGTGAAATCAACACAAACTATGAATAGCATGATATAAATCGCAATTTGATAACTACACAT
This sequence comes from Nicotiana undulata, assembly GCA_005239495.1. Taxonomy (NCBI): domain Eukaryota; kingdom Viridiplantae; phylum Streptophyta; class Magnoliopsida; order Solanales; family Solanaceae; genus Nicotiana; species Nicotiana undulata. Next base: position 31,024 of record MDKH01149004.1, read on the forward strand.
GGAATTTCCACATATTTTCGGAGACAAACACTAAAAGTCTAAAAGTACTGCAAAACTATCATTGAATCTGTATACAGTCGAAATAGGGTTTGTCCACGACGTGACAAATTGGGCTTGGAACATGAGGGATTGAAGATCGACCCGAAGTCCCACCGGGTCGGAACCCAAGGTCAGAATGATTGTCTTCGAGAATATTGAGTCTGTAATCGCGGAATCGATCCTGGCCCCGAACGAGCTCGAGGAAACATCGTTAGCGTAACCAACAGAAGGCCGAAATATCTGTGATCGGTCGGATATTACGGCGGGACACTCGACACGTATCAATAAGGAACCGACAATCAACAAATCAAGAAATTTTTACCTTTTATAGAATTGTAACTAAAGTAGGACTCACATACTATGTAAAGGGGGTCTAATAATTCGTTTAACACATTGTAAAAGGCATTCCAAAGCAATACATTATTTTTCTCTTTAAGATCTAATTCAATTGTGCCTTGATACCGATCGAAGTTCATCCAGTTCGAGGGTGGTCAACCTCCCAAGGTTGTAACTGTTCAATTCGTGTGGTTTGAATTTACTTTATCATTGTTTATTTCAATTGTAATCAATTTTGTCATTTTGTGTCAAGTTAATCCACATATCCTTAAAACCACTTACAAATTCAATTGTTATCCAATTTTGAGGGTAAACAGTTTGGCGCCTACTGTGGGGCTAAGGATAATAATTGTTAGTTGGTACAAATCTCCATAACACACACCACTTTACACTTATTCTTTGAAGTGTCTCTGATTTCAGGTTTAAACTCAAAATGTCAAACTCTCAACTAGCACCCCTACATGTTGACATTGAATCCGTCCACTATGGAGAAAACGACAACGTAGCACCCGGAAACGAGGTACCTCCAGCCGACCTCAACGGTGTCCCGGCCGCAGACCCAATTAACGTCAGCTCGTGTGTGGCCATCAACATAAATTTGCCTACTGATCCTGAAAACATCGTCCATAGAGATGTCTGATTGGTTGCACAAAGCACGCACGACCGCAAAGATGGTGGAATCAACTTGCGGGTAATCTTCGAAATGTTACAGGCTCAACATGCAGCGATAGCCCACTCCAGAACCAGAGCCGCGCGCCGAGCAGGATCGAGCCCGAACCACCCCGGGAAGTCGTCCACAAAGATGAACCGATCCTGGAGAATGAAAGGGAGCTGGGGACCAACCCCGAGATTATGATGATGCTCGAAGAACTAACGAAACGTATAGAATCGGGGGAGAAGAAAATCGAAGCAAATGACAAGAAGTTGGAAACCTACAATTCGAGGGTCGATTAGATACCAGAAGCTCCGCCGATACTGAAAGGCCTGGATTCCAAAAAGTTCGTGCAGAAACCTTTTCCTCCGAGCACGACTCCAAAGTCGATCCCTAAGAAGTTCTGCATGCTCGAGATTCCTAAGCACAACGGAACGACTGGTCCAAACGAGCATGTTACCTCCTACACATGTGACATCAAAGGGAAAGACTTGGAGGATGATGAGATCGAGTTTGTCTTACTTAAGAAATTCGGAGAGACCATATCAAATATAACTATGATATGGTATCACAACTTACCACCTAATTGTATTGACCATTTGCTATTCTTGCTGATTCTTTTGTGAAATCGCACGCCAGGGCTATCAAGGTTTATACCAGGAAGTCTAACCTTTTCAAAGTAAAACATAAGGATAATGAGATGCTCAGAGAGTTCATGTCTCGGTTTCAAATGGAACGGATGGATCTGCCACCGGTAGTTGATGATTGGGTTGTTCAGGCTTTCACACAGGGACTTAATGATCGAAGCTTAGTGGTTTCACAACAATTGAAACAAAATCTAATAGAATATGCGGTTGTTACTTGGTACGACGTGCATAACAGGTATCAATAAAAATCAGAGTCGAAGATGATTAACTTGGGGTCCGTTTATCCCGTCAGAACCATCGACAGAGTCAAGAGAGATATCGACCGTGAACCAAGGTCGAACAGGGATCGGTATCATCCGTACAGTGGAGACCAGAGATGCAGTGAGTCTGCGCGGAATTCTATGCTAAATGAAAGGAGAAGTGATCGAGGTCAGAGCAACCGGGGACTCATGAGCAAGAGTGGTTTCGACAGTCTTATCGGGCCTAAGGAAGCACCGAAGTTATTGTAATACAACTTTAATGTCGATGTTGCCGCCATTGTATCAGTTATCGAACGCATCAAGGACATTAAATGGTCTCGACTTTTACAATCCGATCCAACCCAAAGGGATCCTAACCAGATGTGCAGATATCATGGCACTCATGGCCACAAAACAGAGGATTGCCGACACTTAAGACATAAGGTAGCTCGATTATTCAATAACAGGCACCTTCGAGAATTCCTAAGCGACCGAGCAAAAACTCATTTCAGGAATAAAGATTCTCATAAATGGACCGAACAAGAAGAACCTTAGCACGTCATTAACATGATCATCGGTAGGGTCGATGTCCCTCAAGGGACAATGTTGAAGTGCACCAAAGTATCTGTCACAAGGGAAAACGGACTCGAGATTACGTACCGGAAGGAACCTTGTCTTTCAACGACCAGGACGCAGAAGGGATAGTGCAGCCCCAAAACAATGCACTGGTAATATCTGTACTCATAAATAAATCTCGAGCTAAGAGTGTGTTAATTGATCCAGGTAGCTCGGCCAACATCATCCGATTGAGAATCGTAAAGCAGCTCGGTCCACAAGGTCAAATTGTGCCTGCAGTCCGAGTTTTAAATGGATTCAACATGGCATGTGAAACCACTAAGGGGCAGATAAAATTACCAGTGAATGCCACTGGGACAACCCAGGAAGACTAGTTTTATGTGATCGAAGGAGATATGAGGTACATCGCTCTGTTCGGGAGACCATGAATAGATGAGGGAAGTGCCTTCAACTCTGCATTTGGGGACTGTTATTTTAGGTAAGCCGGGATAACTCGGGATCACAATCCCACTGGACAACACCCAAAGTAAAAAGGCTACGTCCATATTAAAATGGCTCGGAGACGTCCGACACCCGTAACAAAAACAACAAAGCCTTAAAATTTCTTAATCGGTTCTTAAGGTTACCCTCGGTAAACTATAATCTAAAAAATTATAAGTACTTTGGGAAAAAATATCCGGTCACACCGAACCCCCACGATGCCTTAAACAAAATAATGTTAAAGGCAATACTTGTTAGGACCTCCGAACATAACCTAGCTATTTCAGGCTAAGGCATTTTAATCTTTGCAGATATAAATAATAAAGCAAAGGAAAAACTCAGGAATTGTTAAAGGGAAAAAGCCTTATATACATATCAAAATATTTTTTACAAGGGCCAAACGGTCCCAATACAAATTTTTACAAACGCCAAACGGCCTCAACAAGAAAGATGGAAATACAAAAACAGAAAAACAAAAACATCTGTGAAGCACCTAAGTGGCCTAGTTTTCACCGGGGGCCGCCTCATCACCAGAACCTTTAGGGTCTCCCCCACCCTTAGATCCACTTAAATCCTCGGAATCTTCATCATCCTCGGGATAAGACAACTTCTTGGCCTTGGCTTCGAGCCCCTTGGCACTATCAATTTCGGCGGACAAGTCGAAACCCCGAGCATGAATTTACTTGAGGGGCTCCCTTCGGGATTTCTGCTTCGCGTGCTCAACGATATCCTTTGCTCGATTCTGGGCCGCCTTGGCATCAGATTTATATTGGGCCACTATCTCGTCGACATCGGCTTTAACCAACTCGGCCACCTCCTTGGCCATTTAAAGCTCCTTAGCAATGGTTTCTCGATCGAAGAAGGTCGAACTTAGCTGAGACTTGAGCTCCTCAATCTGTTTTACCTGCACCACGGTCTTTTCCTTTGACGCCTGAAGCTAGGCCTCAGCCGAAGCCAATTGTGCCCAAGAAGTTTCCTTTTCCGAGGCCAAGCGGTCCATTTTGCTTTTCCATTCTTCGACCTTGATTTACCATATCCATCTGTGCCCGAAACTGGTTGATCCGATCTAGATTCTGGTGGACATGTGGGTTCGAAGCATTAGTGACTGAGTCTAGCTCATCGTCACTAAGCTCAAAGACTCTTACCTTCCCACGGTTGGCATTCTCCTTCCAAGCTGCCTCTAGCTCAGCTCGGAGGATCCTAGCCTCCCCTTCACGTTGCTCGCTGAGAGGTTTGTAAGCATCTCTCTTCTCAGTGAGCCCTTGAAGCTCGGCCTCATACCGGTTTAGCTCTTCCCGATATCGGAGAAAGGTTTTGTGATGAAGCACCGAGGCCTACAAGCACAAAGTAAAAAAGTTATGATTATTTATAATTTAATCTAAGTACAAATTAGAAGTCATCAAGAGGCATCTGAAGTTACCCGTGTTTAACGCATGTTGTGCTTCGTTGAACAGGAAGGGCGTGTCCACCTCGTTCATCTTGGCTTGATCTTCCTCGGTCACCAGGCACCGAAAGTAACTGTCCACCCCTACTGGGGCAAAGAGGACCCCAGGCTTCCTCCAAAACGGAGAGGATGATCGATCGCTAGTCAGGATTTACGCTCGGAGTTGGGAATCGATTTACTAGTTCTGACACGCCCCAAATTCTCACCCTTTAGGCCGTGACTGCGCCTAACGTTGAACCCGCTAGGCCAACCAACATATAACTTGCAATAGCAATTTAAAATCATTTAATACGAAATAAAATGTTAGTTCGTCAATTTCAACCAATTCCCAACAGAAATCCTGTAAGCCTTGCTTAATATAAATAACAAAATTTTAAGAATGCGGAGAAATAAAGACATGACAAACATGAAATAACGTAAAACTTCCCAAAAACTGGGGTGTCACAATCTCACGGACTAACTACTAGAATACTAAATACAAGACTGGAATGAAATACAACACTGTCTTGAAAATAAGGGAAAAGACAATGAAGCTGTAAAGGAAAGAAGCCTCGGGATCCACGAACGCCAGTGTATACCTCGAAGCTCTAACGTCGACTGAAGGTATCTCCCTCAGAATGCTCCACGGGGTCCGGTAGCAGGGTCTGCACAAAACAAGGAAGTGCAGTGTAGTATCAGTACAACCGACCCCATGTACTGAGTAAGTGCCAAGCCTAACCTCGACCGAAGTAGTGACGAGGCTAGACTTGACATTATCGATAACCTGTCCTATTCTACAGCAGGTAACAGGTAGTAACACAAGGCAGGTGATAAACCGGCAAGTAGGGGATATGGGAGCAGTAAAGGGGAACAAGTGGAATACAGCTGTCATATCGACAGATAGAAGTGATCCAGAGAACGCAATCCAACATAATCGACCACGAAACAATATAAATGACGGAGAAGTAAACAATGGCACGGCATCACCCTTCATGCTTTTACTCTCTTCCTCACCATGCAATTTAATCAAATATCATGGCACGGCATCGCCCTTCGTGCTTTTACTCTCTTCCTCACA
>ML288406.1:0-12875 GCA_005239495.1 Nicotiana undulata
TGGTTGCTTAGCCTTACGTCGCCCTTCCAAAGCATCTCAGGAAGGCGCCGCGTAACAGATATAGTGTGTATACCAAAGCATAAAGGAGGTCTAGGAGTAATGGATTGCTTAGTATTGAATGAGGCAGCAATTACAAAATATGTATGGAATATAGCTCAAAAGGCTGACAATTTATGGGTGAATGGGTGGATCACATATACATGAAAAGGGTTAACTGGAAGTAGTATATACCACCAACTGATTGTAGTTGGTATTGGAGAAGAATATGTAATATAAAGGAAAAATTTAAAGGAGGTTGTAGGGGGAATGACTGGCAACAGGTAGGAGGAAAATATACAATACAAACAGGATACAAATGGAGGAGAGGGGAGATGGAAGACTGGCCCTGGGCTAGATGGATATGGAATTCAGTCAGTGTACAATATTATTAGCTCGTGCTCTCCCTTCGTCGAATTCCCCTCTCAAAAACGTCCAACCTCCACCTTAGATATGTTGACGGAGTATTTATAGGTTAGGGTCGAAGTGTCTAAGTCCGAAACTTAGCAGGAAATAATTTATTTGCAGACTGAGGGACCAAGCCTTAAGCCAGGCGAAAGAGGCCTGATCTGTAGCGCGCCATAAGCCAGGCGAGGCCTAATGTAAGGCTAGGTTGCGCTCGCCTTAAGTCAGGCGGGCAAGGGCGACGTACGCTTGCCTTGCTCCGATTTCCGCCTTTTCGTGCTCTTTTCTTGTGTCTTCAACATCTTTTTGTGCAACTTTCATTCCTTTATGTATTTCAATTGTCATACACATAAAAACAACCATTCCTTTATGTATTCCAATTGTCATACACATAAAATAACTCAACTAAGCTCAAATATAGCACAATTAATTATTAAAATGCCGAAATGTAAAGCGAGTAATGCACTAAAAATATGAAATTATAGTCAAATATGATGTACCTACACGATGGATTAGTTCACTGATCTTGACTAATGATTACCAAAAAACCGTGGGCAAGAAAATATTAACCCTGTCGCGCCCTTGCTAATATATTCTTTAATACTACTTTATAGTACTTTGTTTCTGTTTATCGAAATTCCTTTAACTTGATTTACTTCCATACGCTAGCTTCCCGAGCTATATAAATAGAAAAGTTTCTCTGAAGCGACTTTAACTCTATTAAAAGCCTTAAAGTAGTAGTAGTAATATATTTATAGTAAATACTGCTGTTATATACGAATAAGCTATAACGGTAGTGTGAGGTTAAATTAAAAGGCTTCCAATTGAAAGCACCTTGAACGAAAATCCTGTAGACTTTTTTCTTCAAATCTATTTCATGTCAGATATTTATTAATTAGTTATGCATGTGATAATCTAGTAGTTCTGATTAAATCTTTTCTGTGTGCGAGAAAAAAAATAAAAAAGTTGGTGGAATTTCCACTAAATCTACCCCTATCTGTAGCGGAGTTAGAGGGAATTAAAATAGAACAGGAGCGAACTGAAGGAAGCATTATCTGGCAAACTGAACAAACTGCTAATTAAAAGAGTTATTATCATTTTGTTCTTACTGTTTTTAGAAGTATTTAACAAATCTGATTTCTTTAATTATTCAATTTAATACGTATACTTAAAGTGCAGACCCACCTCGTTCTAATTAAGCAAAAGTTTAGACGTAGGCGTAAAGTATTATAGAGCTGGCCATGCACATGTCTATGTCTACCGTCATATACCTATTCGTTTCTGTTCACATTCAGATATTCACCTATAATTTACGTGGAAAAAGAAACAAGGATGCTTATCAATTTCAATTGGTAGGTCCCAATTAATAATTGCAACCCATATGGCCCCATGCCCTATAACCCAACACCCACCGAACTCATCTCACATGGTGTTTGCTCCCCCTCTCTATGGGCGTAATTAAAATTGAAATTTATAAGTTTGAGATTATAATCTGTTTAATTAACAATTTAAATATATTGAAAAAAATTTAAGATAAATGTGGAATTTAGATTAAATTACTGTGTTTAGACGAATCTGTATCTCGCATGCTAGCTTGCCCTTAGTCCTGTCACGTTACTTATGTTAGTAATCTGTATTTGTAAAATAATTCTGCAGAAAATAAATAACATATACAGAAATGTAAATGAAATAACCAAACCAATTCGAGCCCACTGAATTCGCAGTGTTTCCTTAAGGAATTTAATCCCCTCCTAGTACCCAAGGTTATGGATTATTAATTTCCTTCCAAAATAGAACGAATTACACACTGGTGTAGTGGTACTTCAAACCCCAGTGTTTCAGCGAACACAAAATTCGGTTGCAAATCACACTTACTGTTTGCTTTCTTCGAAGTTAAAATATGCATAAGAAAGGAAGAGAACTCAGAAATTAGTATGTAAAATCTGAGAGAATGGACTTGTATTTATAGTCAAAGTTGGGCTGAAATCTGAAGAGGTGCAACTCTTCAGAATGACTGTTTTTGCAAAACGGCCATAGAATAAATGTCATGACATAATTGACTATTTACTCAACAATAAAGGGGAAAAATTGAAGGGTATTTACTATTAACAAATAAATTTGGTCCAAAAAATTAATCAATCGATCGATCATTTGACCGAGGCCGAGGCTGAGCCGAGCGAGCTACGACGACAACGGCGCGAGGCTTGCCTTCTTCTCAACTTTTTATGAGTTAGAAGAAGAGCAATTGCTTATATACTCATCAAAAACCTTTTCCTCTTCCCATGTGAGACAAACAAGGAGGGAACCTCAAATATTTCATTTTTCCCTCGATTTCCCATTCACCCTATTTTAAGCTATTAATGCTTAAAAACCATACAACTTATACTCAGGGACGGATGCACGCTTAGCAAAGCGATGTCGTCGAAAAGTTTTATACCAAATATGTATTGATACTGTGAGGAAATGGATAAATAGGAAAGAGATACACTTGACAAAAAATATGTCTTGATGTGTTGGTTATGAATCTTTTTTGAAAATATTTGAGAGAGCCTTTGTGGTTAAAAATTATGATGAAGTTAATTGAACTCGGGACTTTTTCTAATTTAAGACTCAATAAAATCAATAAATTATGACTATTTAAATGTATGATAATTAAAGTTATCATTTTTATAAATTTCGATATGTCTAATTAGTACGCCCCTGCGCATGCCCTTCATTTATTTTCACGGTACGTATTTGTATAACTATCAAATGGGTGTAATGTAAGGAATTGGAAAGATAAATCAAAAGTATATTCAAAATTTTAAACTTACGAGTTTTGAACCTTAACTCTCTGTTTATTTCCGGACCACTATTTTCAATACTGGCGTGGAGTGTCCCTCCTATGTTCCCTCATCTCAATTCAGTCGACCCAACATTGCCTCTCATGTGACCGACACCAATAGATGTGCATGAGAGTTTGTGTTTCACGAAACGTAAACCTTAGTCCAAAAACTCGCAATGAACGTGCGTATTCAACACACTGTCCATTTAATTGGCAACAACAAGCGCGTATTGACAAAGTAGCGTGTGAGACTCATTTTCCGTGCTATGAGATTAATGCACAAGGAGAATAACTCGCCTAGATGTTGTCTCGCCTTTCTCATCCTATAAAATTATATCCCTCCCTTCCTCATAATTCATCATTCACAACTTGGCAATTTGCAAAACAACTCTTCATTTGGTTCAGAGAAACATAAATACCAGAAGTCAGCAATAATTCATCGTCGCCGGAGAAGACAATTACGTAGAAGCTAAAAGTGCTTAAGACGTACGTACATATATATATAGTTGTCTAAAGATGGAAAGAACAGCAACATACGAGAAGGGTCTCAATCTTGAGGCAACTGAACTAAGATTAGGTTTGCCTGGAATAAATGAACCAGAGAAACAATCTTCTTCTGCTTCTACTAGTGCTAAATATAGCAAGAAAAGAACATCATCAGAGATGGATAACTCATCTACTGGAAAGGAAAATGAACAAGACTTGGCTCCTGCACCAAAGTAAGTGTTGTTCAATATTTAGAAGTTATTTTCTTTTTATTGGTTGATTTGATTCTTAATTATATAAAATTGGGTTTTAACAATATTTTGTTTTGATAATTCAGAGCACAAGTTGTTGGATGGCCACCAGTTCGATCTTACAGAAAGAATGTGTTACAAGTCAAGAAATCCGAGTCTGATAATTCTTCAGGGATGTACTTAAAAGTTAGCATGGATGGAGCACCTTACTTAAGGAAAATTGACCTTAAGGTTTACAAAAGCTACCCGGAGCTACTCAAGGCTTTACAAAACATGTTCAAGTGCACCATTGGTACGTTCGGTTAACTTATAAAAAAGTACCCTAGAATGACATATAATTGTGATATTATTTAATTTCTAGGCTTATAATCTAATGTGTTTGTGTTTAATTTAAAATTTCAGGAGTATACACAGAAAGAGAAGGATACAATGGATCTGATTATGCACCAACATATGAAGACAAAGATGGTGATTGGATGCTAGTTGGAGATGTACCATGGGATATGTTCATTAACTCTTGCAGAAGGCTTAGAATTATGAAAGGATCTGAAGCTAAAGGTTTGGCATGCCTATAGGGTTGTGAACATATGCCTTAAAATTGGAAAAGTATCCATGAGCTATATTCATGAAATATTCTTATAAAGCAACGGCTTTATAATTGGGATTTTCAAGAAATTAATATGGAAATACATACAGATCTGCTAGCTAACAGATCTAGGATGAACAAGAGAAAGACGAGGCTCAGGACTTTGATCTGTATGATTTCAGTTTTGTAACAGCTAGCCCAGCAACGCCTATACAGTTGCATGGGATAGATCTAGATCTAAGCTTGTATAAAAAGTTCTTTTATTTTTTCTTTACTTTTTTCGAAGAATTTACTGTGTATTATTTACGATAGGAGTATATATACGGGAATACAAAATTTAGCAAAGAGCACATGTTATTGTCGATTGCTAATTACTTTACATCGAATTATTCGAATACAGGAAAAACATTTAAGAGAATTTTTTCTTTTTCAAAAGCGCATTTCGATCGGTTAATCATGTTATTTGCGACAACTCTTAACGAACTACGACGTGCAGTAGAAGAGTTGACGGTATCTAGAGAAACAACCGGAAAAAAAAAAAGAGGAACTATTATATACGCGGTCCATCTTCTACAATTCCTAGTTGGAGAAATTATAGGATTTCTCATTTCAAATGGAAATTCTACCTTCTGGAACAACGGTTTACATCATATTTATTATAAATCAAAACCTTTTTAAAATATTATTTTTTATAACTATCTTTTATTTTTTATCGTAAAATAAGTATTTATGGTATATATTATCATTAAGGCATTAAATACGTCAATGTACCATTTTCTCTGTATTCTTTCAATTATTCTCTCCCAAAATCACAAGAAAATATTTCTTATTTCTCTCTCGATGATCTCTCTCTCACATCAAGATTGTATTCGCGATTTTTAAAGCATGATTCTCTCTCTTACTTTCAACGTTTTTGCTCCAAAAAATCATGGTAAGTATTAAAGTTTTTGTGTTTTTGGCCGGTTCAAGCTTCTTCTTTTTCTCATTCACTTTTTTTTTAAATCTTCACCATTGTTAGGTTTTCAGCAGAAAACTTCAATTTTCCTCTTTAATGGCTGACTCAACAACTTTGAAACAAGAGGGTCACTGCGACTTGCTTCTATGTCGGATATTGTAATGGATTACTCTACACGGATACTGCAATATTATTTACGCCAGTCAAGGGACGGGGTTTTGTTCGTCTCCATTTTTAGTTTTAATACAATCTATACAATATTTTTCTTGGCCGAAAAATGTCATCTCCGACAAACTTTCTTCTTTTAGTCACATACAATGATACAAATACATTTATTTTGTACAAATTCACTCAAATACATTGTATTTTTGCATAAATACATTTTTTTGCTTGTATTTATGTATTTCGAAGGTTCGTATTTTTTCAATACAGCTGAATACATTTGTATTCATGCATGAATAAATGGTATGAACATTGAAATACACTGCATACAAATATTAAAATAGAACATAATATAAAATAATGAATACATTTAATTTTAAAATACAGTAAAATACACTGAATATAAAATAGTGAATACACTAAATACAAATATTGAATCTAATAAATGCAACAATAATTTTTTTTATTGAAACACACTAAATACAAAAGTTAAATACAACGGTCATATACAAGTGAAAAATCATTATAATAAATTGGGAAGGTAATGAGGCATGTTAGAATTGATTTTGTTGAGCTATATTAGGAGTGTACCACGCTAATTGATATTATTTCAGTTATTAGACAGCTGAACATACATATTTTTAAGGTGATTGTCGTTACTGTATTCATGAATACATGGCGCGAATACATATGGATACATGTGCGTACAACTACACTGCCCTGATTCTAGGCGCTTTTTGTTGTTGTATTCATGAATACAACAACACGAATACAACGACACTACCGTAAAAACTGAATAGTAGTTATATGAAGTAATTATGTATATGATAGCTATAGAAAGTTAATAGCCACTAAACAGTAGTGGTTTCTGAAAAGCCCTCTAATGGAAATTTTACCTCCTATAGCAAAGCTTTACACCTTATTTATTATAAATAAATATCCTTTTAAAATATTATTTTCTATAACTAACTTTTAGGTTTTATAGCAAAATATTTATTTTATGATCACTTCCTACTTTTTAGCCATTAAATATACTGGGTACTCCCTCCGGTTCACAATAAGTGATCAATTTGCTTTTAGCACCCCCATTAAGAAAATATTAAATTCTATACAAAAATACCTAGTATGACTAAATTACCCCTAATTAAACATTTAATGTGAGGAGTAAGAAAACTTTTTAGGGATATCTACATAGGGGTTATTTTGTAAAAATAAATTGGATTCTTTCTTGATTACATAACTGGACACTTATTTTGAACCAAAATAAAAAAGGAAATTAGTCACTTATTGTGAACTGGAGGGAGTAATATTTTTCTCTCTCCTACTTTCTATTCTTTCTCTCACAAGACCACCGTATAGTATACAACTTCAGAAACCAAGATCTCTCTCCACAATCTCTCTCTCTCAACGCAAGTCTCTTCTCCACGAATACAACCACGATTCTCCACTGATTCATCTCCATTGTCTCGCGAATTTTTCAAATTTTTTTGTTTCAAAAAGTTGTGTTAAGTGTTAAAGTGGTTAGATTTTCGCTGGTACATTGCTTCTTCTGATTCTCTTTACTATTTTTTAGAAATAATCACCATTGTTATGCTTTCACCAGAAATCTCGAAATTTCATCTACAATAGCTGATTCAACAACTCACAAGAAAGGTTACCCGACATCGAAACAATCCCAATTTGAGAAATCTTCGAAACAATCAACACTTCCTGATGCGGAAAAGAGAAGAAAACTTATGGATGATGATCCAGGGGTTAAGGGAAAAGATACTTTATTTTCATTGTATTCAATGTATCTCGATATATGCCATGTATTTCATTGTATTCATTATCTTTAGGTTTTTCTACTTTTTCAATATATTCACTGTATTTAATTGTATTCAAGTTAAATACAGATTCAGGGGTTAAGGAAAAAGATACTTTATTTTCATTTTATTCAATGTATCTCGTTGTATTCCATGTATTTCATTGTATTCACTGTCTTTAGTTTTTTCTACTTTTTCAATATATTCATTGCATTTAACTGTATTCAAGTTAATTATATAATTTCAAAGCTTCACTTTGTTTCACTGTTTTGTCCAGCAGTATATATTAAAAAATATGTATTCAATGTATTGTAGAATGTATTCATATACTTTTTTTAATTAATATAATTTATGTATTCAGATGTATATATGTGTTAAAATGTATCTGCAGTATGTATTCATATATTTTGCACTATAGATGACCGACTATACTTCATGTATTTAATGTATTATTTGTATTTAACTGTATTCAATGTAATTATATAATTTTAATATATAAATCTATTTTTAAAGATACCACTAAAAAATATTTTAGTAACCATACCACTAAAAAAAGAAAGGATGGATTTAATTTCTGAAGATTGCTATGTTTTTAGAGTGTTTTTCGGCTGAGAATCTTTTCCATAACTGAAAATACAAATTTTGGGTGTTATAATTGAGTTTGTTGAGTTATATTAGGAGTCTATCGTGTTAATTGATTCACTTACCATTTTTTTTAAACAGCTGAAGACCTTTTTTCGAAGAATTCTGATATTGTATTCACGAATACAGCTCGCGAATATATATGAATACAGTCTATGCTTAGCTGGACTTCCTTGTTTTCTGTCGAATTTTGCTACTGTATTCATGAATACAATAGCTTGAATACATAGAATACACTCTATAAGAAGTGAAAACATAACTATAGAAAATAATTAAGTAAATGATAGCTATAGAAAGTTAATAGCCACTAAACAATAGTCATTTTTGAAAATTGTTCATTAATGTATTAGGGGACCGGGTAATTTAGTTATTTGTTTCTTATTTCCTTTTCAATTCAACTCGGACAATTAGAGGGTAGATCACATACCAGGACATGATGTCTTTGCTTCACAAGATTCAAATTTAAACGAATCTTAACTTTACCCCACTAAAAATAATCAAAGAATCAATCATGCATAGATCATAATGTTTTTTTATCTATATTTATGTAGGGGTTAAATCGAGGATAAAGTTACCCCCAATTTTTCGGCGAAAAAAGGAGAGACAACGTGATTTGATGCAGGCTCGGTTAAAGCCGAGGGCTCCCACAAATCAAATCCTGGGGGGGGGGGGGGGGGGGGGGGGGGACAAATGACGCACCAAAAATCGGACATGGCCAAACATGAGAAGAATCAATCTCAAGCAAAATAAAGAATCGAGGCTAAAAAGAAGACAGTAAAAGAGGATGAACGAGGGGCCAAAATATCCGCCATCAACGGATATTACGACTCAAATCTTGCCTGATATCGACTGTGGATCACGTTTTACTAGAAGAGAATATCTTTACCAAAATTTAGACTTGTACTAGGATTGAAATTCTCCTACAATATAAAGGGAAGAACCTTTTCATTTTTGGACCATTGTTGACACGCATATCAAGCAATAAAGTTTATTTTTGTTGTCTAACTATTCTCCAAAGTGTTCTTCAGTTGTTCTTTCTTTAGTTGCAACCAAGATCATCTCGAGGGCTCCTTCGGAACCGGTTTCAGCATTCAGACTTAAAGCCATACTTAATCGTTCCATCATATTTGGTTTGATCCCCTTGTTTTCCTTTAAATTAATTATTTATTGTTCTTAGATCATTTGTGTTAAATTATCACGTATCTTTTAAACCGCGTACAAATTTAATTGTTACTCGTTTTAGGGGTAAACAGTTTGGCGCCCATCGTGGGGCTAAGGATAATAGTGGGGATTTAATACGAATCTCTATAACACACCATATTCCGGGAGGCCTCCGATATCGAAGGAACCTGATTCCGAAAAGTTTATTCAGAAGACTTTTCCCCCTAGTGCGACAACGAAGCTAATTCCGAAAAGGTTCCGGATGCCCGATATTCCAAAGCATAATGGAACCACATATCCAAACAAGTAAGTGGCCTCTAACACGTGTGCAATAAAAGGCAATGACCTCGAGGACGATGAGATCAAGTCGGTATTACTGAAGAAATTTGGGGTAACCTTATCCAAGGGAGCGATGATATGGTACCATAACTTACCCCCAAATTCTATTGATTCGTTTGCTATGCTTGCAGATTCCTTTGTTAAAGCCCATGCCGGCACTATCAAAGTTGAGACGGGAAAATCAAACCTGTTTAAAGTCAAGCAAAAGGACAACGAGATGCTTAGGGAATTTGTATCGAGGTTCCAAATGGAACAAATGGACCTACCCATGGCCGCAGACGATTGGTCCATTCAGGCGTTTAGTTAGGGGCTCAACCCCCGAAGTTCACTTGATTCTCAATGATTGAAGAAAAACATGGTAGAATACCTTGTGGTCACCTGGGCCGATGTCCACAATAGGTACCAGTCAAAGTTCAGAGTCGAGGACGATCAACTAGGAGCCCCCTCGGGGTCCCTTTACCCCCAATTGAGTGAACGATAGGTCTAAAAGAATTATGGATCAGGAGCTGAGGCCGGCCCAAGATCGATACCAACCATACAACTCGGATAGAAGAGGAAAAATATCCAATCGCCAATTGACCAGGAATGATAGGAGAAGCGACCAGGGTCAAAACAACCGAGGTTTGGCAAATAGAAACGGCTTCGACAAATCACCTGGGGCAAATATGCCCCGAGATTATCAGAGTATAACTTCAAAGGGGATGCAACGAGTATAATGTTGGCCATCGGCCGCATCAAGGAGACCAAATGACCAAGCCCACTCCAGTATGATCACGCACAAAGGGATCATAACTTGATATGCAAATATCACGGTACTCACGGTCACAAAACCGAAGATTATTGACAGCTAAGGGAAGAAGTGGCTCGTCTATTTAATGATGGGCATTTTCAAGAATTCCTAAGCGAGCAGGCCAAAAATAATTTCAAAAAAATCAAGCAGTAAAAACCTCAACATGTGATTTACATGATCATTGGAGGAGTAGACGTTGTACAAGGTCCAATGATAAAACGCACCAAGGTTTCTATCACAGGAGAAAAACGGATCTGATACTATGTTCTAGAAGGTTCCATCTCGTTCAACGATGAGGACGCCAAAGGCGTCATTCAACTTGACAACGATGCACCGGTAATATCTATACTTATTAATAAATCTCTAGTTAAATCTGTATTAATTGATCCAGATAGCTCGGATAACATCATCTGATGGAGGGTCGTGGAACAACTGGGTTGTTGGATCAGATGGTACCATCATTTCGAGTATTGAATGGGTTCAATATGGTATGCGAGACAACAAAGAGTGAAATCACTCTACTGGTCAACATAACCGGAACTACCTAGGAGACAAAGTTCTATGTAATCTAGGGGGATATGAGATACAACACCTTGTTCGGGAGACCATGGGTCTACAACATGAGGTGGTACCATCAACCTTGCCTCAAGCGTTGAAATTTCCAATTCCAAGTGGAATGAAATTAGTTTATGAAAACAACCGAACGCAACAAAGATGTTCGTTGTTGAGGAAATAAGTTGGGTGCCCGCAATCACGACATCAAAAATAGGGGGACTGGTCGACGGGAAAGGCACCAAATAGCAATCACCGATCCTGATCGGGCCGGAGAAACAGGCGGAACACTCAACGAATGAGGAAGATGACTTCGGAGTCCCAAGATCCTTCATTTCACCCGATGATATTGATTCCTCCAAGTTGATGATCGAGGAACTGGAACAAGTCATATTGATCGAGTACCTACCTGACAGAAAGGTATACCTGCGCATGGGATTAACTTCCGAGATCAAGAAAAAACTCATTGATTTCCTTAAAGTTAATGCCGATTGTTTGCCTTGTCCTACTTAGATATGACAAGAATCCCACCGGAGGTAACAACTCACAAATTGATCTTGGATCCGAAATGCCACCTAGTCAAACAGAAGAGGAGGCTGTAGTCCGAAATCAAGCACGCATTCATCAAAGACGAGGTATCTAAACTATTAAAAATAGGTTTCATTCTGGAGGTTAAATACCCGGATTGTCTAGCTAATGTAGTAGTCGTACCTAGAAAAGGAAACAAGCTTAGAATGTGTGTCGATATAAGAACTTGAACAAGGCATGCCCAAAGGATTCATTTCCTTTTCCTAACATTGACTGAATGATCGATGCAACGGCCGAGAACGAGACACCGAGTTTTATCGATGCCTTTTTCGGGTACAACCAAATACAGATGGACCCGGGTGACCAAGAGAAGACTTCTTTCATAACTAAATTCGACACATATTATTATAACATGATGCCATTTGGATTAAAAAATGCTGGTGCCACATATCAACGCCTAGTTAACTGAATGTTCGAGGAACAAATAGGGAAATCAATGGAGGTTTATATTGA
Source organism: Nicotiana undulata (assembly GCA_005239495.1). Lineage (NCBI taxonomy): Eukaryota > Viridiplantae > Streptophyta > Magnoliopsida > Solanales > Solanaceae > Nicotiana > Nicotiana undulata. The sequence goes on from ML288406.1 coordinate 12,036, forward strand.
TGATATGTTAGTTAAGTCCTTACGAGCAGAGGACCATTTGAAACATTTGCAATAAACCTTCAACATACTAAGAAAATACAACATGAAGCTGAACCCGGAGAAGTGCGCCTTCAGAGTCGGCTCGGGCAAGTTCCTCGATTTCATGGTATCCAACTGAGGAATAGAGATCAACTTGGATAAAATAAAGTCCATATAGGATATCACCGTGATTGACAATGTCAAGGCGGTGCAAATATTTACCGGGCAGATAGCCGCATTGGGCCGATTATTTCTAGGTCATCGGATAAGACCACTATTTCTTCTCGTTACTAAATAAAAAGAACGTCTTCTCTTGGACCCCGGAATGTCAACATGGTTTAGAAGAACTCAAACGATACTTATCAAGACCCCCCAAACTACACACCCCGAAGGCGAATGAATAGTTATACCTCTACTTGGCAGTCTCCGAGGTAGCGGTAAGTGGTGTCCTGGTCCGAGAAGAAGAAGGTACACAATTTCCTATCATTATGTTAGTAGAACCCTAGGCGTGCCCACACCTAGAGAAATTAGCACTTGCCTTATTAAGCGCATCTAGGAAACTAAAATCATACTTTCAACGTCACCCTATATGTGTCATGACCTCTTATCCGCTAAAGAATGTTATGCATAAACCCGAGATCTCAAATCGATTGGAAAAATGGGCCATAGGGGTTTGCGGATACTATATTGATTACAAGCCCCGAACAACTATAAAGTCTCAGATTTTTGAAAACTTTATGGCCGACTTCACACTAGCCTTGATCCCGGAGGTCGAGAAAGAATTATTACTCGCCTCGAAGACTAGCTGGGGGGGGGGGGGGG
>ML288406.1:12950-40621 GCA_005239495.1 Nicotiana undulata
TTCGCCTTCCCTTTGGCGGGGGGGGGTGGGGGGGGGGGGGGGGGGTCTAAACCCTGATCACGGACAGTGCTTCCGACGCGAAAGGGTTCGGTTTGGGAATCGTTCTAAAACCACCCATGGGTAACGTAATAAGGAAATCTATTAGAACTGTGAAATTGACTGCCAATAAAGCCGAGTATGAGACTATAATCACAGGTCTGGAACTAGCTAAGAGCTTGGGGGCTGAAGAGAACAAAGCCAAGTGTGATTCCATCCTCGTTGTCAACGAGGCTAACGGAATATTAAAGTAAAAGAAAACCGGATGCAGAGATACTTGGATAAATTACAAGTAACATTACATCAGTTCAAGGAATGGAAACTACAACATGTGCCTTGAGATCAGAATAACGAGGCCGATGCATTGGCTAATCTAGGTTCGTCAGTCGACTCCGATGAATTTAATTCCGAAGTGGTGGTGTAATTGATGAGTTCGATGATAGAGGAAGTTCATGCCGAGGTAAACTTAACAACATTGACTTGGGATTGCAGAAACAAATACGTACACTACCTTCGAACTAAGGCTTCCAGGTTCAGCCTAGTTGAAGGAAAATTATAACGAAGGTCATTTTTTGGATCGTTAAAAGCTTGGAACCCAAGGAGACCGCTTACGTGATGAGGGAAGTCCATGAGGGTACTTGCGGAAACCACTCGAGGGCAGAATCGTTGGTTTGAAAGTTGATCAGGGCCAAATATTACTAGAACGAGATGGAAAAAGATGCAAAGGACTTTGTTAAAAAATGCAACGAGTGTCAGAGGCATGCTCCGTTGGCTTACGAACCAGGGTAGATACTTCACCCGGTCCTTTCCCCTTGTTCATTCATGAAGTGGAGAAAGGACATCGTAGGTCCTTTTCCATGGGAACCCGGTAAAACCTAATACATCCTACTTATGACTGATTAGTTCTCCAAGTGGGTTAAAGCACAAACGTTTGAGAAAGATAGGTGAAAAGAGGTCATCGAATTCATATGGGATCATATAATATGCCGGTTCAGTATATCGGATGAGAGCATGTGTGACAACGGGAGACAGTTCATCGGCAGCAAGGTCAATAAGTTCTTTGAAGACCACAAAATCAAAAAGATTCTCCTTACCACCCGAGTGCGAACGGTCAATCGGAGTCAACAAACAAAACTATACTATAGATTTTGAAGAAGAGATTGAGTGACACAAAATAAAAGTGGAAAGAAATTTTTCCCTAGGTCCTATGGGCATATCGAACAACTTCGAAGTCGAGTATCGGTGAAACACCTTTCTCTCTAGTCTATGGTGCAAAAGCTTTGATTTGGGTAGTGGTAGGAGAACCGAGTTTAAGGTTCCAATATGCTACGGAGACGTCAAACGACAAGGCCATGGCCACAATCTTAAAATTAGAAGACGAAAGGCGAGAAGTCACCCTAGTGCGGTTAGCAGCCCAAAAACAGCGAATGGGAAGATATTACAATCGAAGGCAAACCTTCGACACTTTCAAGCTGGGGACTTGGTATTCAGGAAGGTCACACTGCATACCAAACCTGAATGACGAGAAAATAGGACCGAATTGGGAGGGACCGTACAGCGTCACCGGTATAACCGAGAAAGACGCATACCGTTTTGAATCCGGAAATGGTCTATAACTACGCAAAAACTAAAATGTGGCACACTTGAGGCGGTACTACTTCTAAAGTATGACCACGTAAACTTCTTTGTTGTTTATTACGCTTTGAATTAACGCGTACAGGTACTCAATAGAAGTCAAATATGATGATTAGGTCTGAAAGCACGTGTTGCACTTTTTTTCTCTTGGAACGGTTTTTTCTCGAAGTGGGTTTTATGGCATGGTTTTTAACGAGGCAATAGTAAGTATGTTACCCTAGTTTTGAAGACCGGTCCAAGACCGACGACTACAAATCGTCCGTATCAGATCGATAGTATTCGAGCCCTCAAAATCCAACTTGGAATACAAAGCGGCCATCACACCCTGAGTCAAGAACCGAAGTCCTATGTTCGGAAAATTAGAAGGCATTCCTATTCGATATTGAAAGCCAAGGCTTGAATATAAGGATTCATTGTAAGGGTCAAACAGTCGAATGAAGCGTGCCCGCATAGCTCATTCTCACCATGGCTGACAACTATTGTACATTCAATCACTTACACTATATTCAAAGTAATAAAAGAAACTCACCTTCTATGTTTCATCGATTCACATTTGCACAAGCAATATTGTCGATAAGTTACTTAGTTTTAATAGTAGGTTCAAAACTCTCTAAGCCTATGGGACACCTCGAACCGGGGGCTGCTACCCGACAGTAAGATTGGGAAATTCAGGCTACAAAATCCCGAAAGCACCGAGCCTACAAGGCAGGGCCCAAACACGAAAGGCCACGACCAACTTAAGGGACGAAGCCTTTAGAGCTTCAGTCACAACATATAAACGGCTCGGAGAGGTCTGAGCCCGTGCATAAAAAATTAAGGTCCTTACACATTTTTAATCCATGAAAGATTACTTCAGACCTGGTCAAGCTACTTGGTCTCGAATTACGACCATGAAAAGGGCCACCTTCGGCAAAGAATAGTTGTGTCCGGTTAAATCACTTGAATACTTTATTAAAGACTTCATTTTTTATCGAGTCCTCCGAATTCAAAGAAAATCGGAGTTATTATTTCTTCCAGGCCTTGGGAGAACGAATATTTTAAGCGATGTCAAATTATGTGCTAAGGCATCGATGGCATATTATGAATTCCAAAACACAAGTTATATATCTGAAGTTTTAAAATTAAGAAAGCACAAAAAGTAAAGGACACAATATGTAGCCGAAGAGAATTTTTTTATATATTTACCAAAAGGTATTTACAGAGGCACAATGAAACGACCTCAAAATACAAAATATGTAGCTACAAGAAAAAACAAAAATAATCTATGGCATTTCATGCCTAGTCTTCGTCGGAGCCCGACTCGCTGCTCAAACTATTAGGCGGTATCTCGCTCTGGCCTCGGCTCGAGCCTCTTTGCCTCTTTAACTTTGGCCGCCAGGTCAACTCCCCAAGCTTGGATCTTCTGAAGAGTCTCTCTTTGAGATATACACTACACATATTTGGCCTTCATTATGACACGGGATTCGACCAACTCAACATCATTTTTGTACTGGGCCAGCATGTCCTAAGATTTAGAGGCCTCGTTCGATGCCGCCTCTAATTTGGACTTCAACACAATGTATTCTTGACCGAGAACATCCTATTCTATGACAACCGAGTCGAGCTGAGCCCGGAGCTCCTCATTTAGCCGAGACCATTTGTTGGATTTTTTTATTATCACTCGGATATGTACTTTGGCCGATGCTAGGTTCTTCTTGGTGCCATCCCGCTCGAGGCCAGGAGATCCATTTTTTCCCTCAACCCCTCAGCTGAGGCTTTGACCTTGCCCATTTCAGACCTAAGTTGGTCGATCTGGGTTATATTCTCTTTGACCTACGAGGTTGCGGCGTTAGCATCTGCGTTTAACCTCTCGTTATTGATCACAAACACTCCTACCTTTTTAAACAGAATGGCGTGATCATGTTTCGACTTGGAGGACAGAGTGATCTCTAAGGACTTCATCATTTTGCTCACAAAGAGCTTTGTGTATGTCCTTTTGCCGGACCTACTCCTTGATATCGAACTCTAGGTGACTAACCTTCATCCTAGACCGATGAAAGCTCTCATGGTGATGTACCAACGCTTGAGACACAAAGAAAGAGGAAAATTGTTGAAATACCGTTATGGCAAAAAGAACTCTATAAAGATACGAAGGAAAGAAGACATACCCTATTCAGTGCCTGTTGAGTCTCGTTGAAGATGCTCGACCCGTCTACCTCATTCATTTTCACTTAGTACTCTTCGGTCACCAAGGAACAGAGGTAGCTGGCGACTTCGACTGGCCCAAACAACATGCTGGTATCCGCCGAGACTATGAACATGACCATCTTCTTCCTGTCAGGGTCCACACTTGGGGCAGGAAATTGCTTTTCTAGCTTTGAGCTCAAACTCTACCCACCTGACCTTGATTGTATGACCCTATTCGGGATCTCTAGGTGGCCAGACCTAGAGTAGTCCTCTAGGACACCGGCGTCCACGCCCTCGAAAAATGAGGTAAGGTATTCATCCACGGCCCGAGACGCGTCAGTTAGCTTTTCTTCAGCAGCTCGTGCCTCATTTAAAGTGGTCTCCAGTCAGGACGAAGACTCTTGGATATGGATGACGACACCATCCTCGAGAATCGTTGTTCTTGGTACTGGAGGGGCTTATAGAGAAGCGGTGGCCACATGTTCCTCCAAGGGCTCCCAAGCGGGGGGGGGGGGGGGGGGGGGGGGGGGGGGAGGATTCAACCTTATGATCACCCTCTCTGGGTCTACCAGCTCTTGTGCTGCGTCGCTCGGTTCATGACCGACGAATTCGATGTCGTCATCCTTGGGGAAGTCCCTGAGCCGGTAAAGAGCTTCAGGGTCTGGGACCCTGGCACTAAAACTTTTGTTCGTGCTTTTTGTAACCATGACTATGATCCTTTTATTATTCTTGGCCTCAGAAGGAGCGTTCAAGGAGTCAGGGGACCTTTTCTTCTTCTTCGTTTTCTCCTCCTTTGCAGCAGCTTCAATAGTAGGTTGCAGCGAGGTGGATGGTCTTTCAGACGGAGACGAGGCCACGAACTCAGAAATTGCCTGGAGTTTGGTGGTGTTGGGCAAACCTATGGAAGGAAAATACGTAGTCAAAATAATGATGAAATGGAAATGACTTGGAGGGAAATCCAGCCAGAAGAAGAGGGACACTCACCATAGGAACGAGCCTCCCTCTTGCCTTTGGAAAGCTTGTGCCACTCAAGATTGGGTAGGTGAGTTGTTTTCAAAGGCCCTCGACCCACTCCCTAAAATGAGGAAATGCATTGGGGACTCGAGCAACACCTGTGTCACGACCCAATTTTCCCTCTATTGGTATCGTGACGACACCTAGTCTTAAGGACTAGGTAAGCCTATTATTAACAACATCAATTATAATATAATAATCATTTAAGTGCTTTTCGAAATAAATATCAACACATTACACATCTTCCCAAAACCCGGTAAGTACAAGTCATAAGATTTAAAGAATTTACACTAAGTCTCCTAAAGTACCACTGTTCGGAAATAAATACAACAGTGCGAATAGAGAAATAAGACGGTGACTCCGAAACCGTGAACGCTGAAGCGGTTTTACCTTGAGTCTCCCCAACAGCAACTGCACTGCTAACAATCAACCGGATGGCTATGCAAACCTGGAATCTGCACAAAAATGTGCAGAAGAGTAGTATGAGCACACCATAGCCGTGCCCAGTAAGTTTCAAGACTAACCTCGGTGAAGTAGTGACGAGGACTAGCCGAGACACCCACTGGTCTGATAAACTAAACAAGCACAGACATAGGAATAACAGAATATGACATCTATCTAATGACTGCACAATATAATTAACATAGAACAAGTACAAAGCGGAAAAACAAATACAACAAATAACAACGGAACATCATAATAGTACACATAGGAATGGACGGGAACACAACCCGAAAACTGGAAACCACAATACGGTAATAACAAGTAGTAATTCATCATTGCAATAGTTTTCCACATCAGGTTGTAGCCAACAACCCCAATTAATTGGTCAAATCTTCGAGTGCAAACTTTCACCCGCAAGTTCATATTGAAGGCTTTAAAATATAATCATTTCAAATGGAAAATTCCTTGAATACATTTCCTCCGAATGTATATATATACATATATTTTTTTCAGAAAGATAATCTTCAACATAAGTCCTTCAAGATGAATGCATTTCCAAATATACTTTTCCAATAAATGTCTTTCAATCAAAATTTTCTGCAAGAAAAATGCTTTTCAAATATTCCTTTCAAAATAATAGCCTTTCAAACATAGTTTTCTTCAAGATAAATGAAGTTCAGCCATACTTTTCAATAAATATCTTTTGATCATAATTTCTTCAAGATAAATCTCCCGGAAACTCCGCCCGTAGTTCAGAATTTGCCATACAGTACAGGGGGGATCTCCCAGAATACGTTCGTAGTCCCCAAAAGTAAATATGCAGTGCTGGGGGAATCTCCCAGAATACGTCTGTAGTCCCCAAAGTAAATATGCGGTACATGGGGGATCTCCCGGAATACGTCTGTAGTCCCCAATTTAAATATACANGTCCCCAATTTAAATATGCAATGCAATCAACAGAGGTAACAACCATAACATGGCAGAAACATCGCACATTTCCACAACAATCATAAGTCAACAAAAGATAGAAATGCAATGTACGGCGAGCAAATCAATACAAGAATTTAATTCACAAGAATGGTAGAACTCATTCACGAGAAATAACCACTGAAGATAAATACCCAGCGTAAAGAAAATAACTTAACTAGGGAGAAACAAGACGTAACAATGAATTCACAGTATTCAAGTCACAATAAGATGTCATCACAAGTCAAGAGATTCCAAATACAAGCCAGTCAACTAAGGTGTAGGTCATCTAAATTCCCTTTTAAGTTTGAATGATTATGAGAGGTTTTCCACAATCCAAATAAGGGTAAGCAGCTACAGATAATCCTAATTCCAATTTTCTGCTAAACAACTATAGGGCGAGATTTTACTAATTTTAGCTAAATAGGCAGTTATGAAGAAAATATAGCATAATGATAGGAGAGGTAAATTATTCAACTAAGTCAATTAAGATCAAACCAACACAAAGGGAATCTAAAAGCAAGTAATCCTAATTTAAGATGGAAGAGATAAAACAAGCAATCAGAAACTCAGTCATAACAATTACAAACTCATACACGGGGAATATAAGGACCTAAGAACTCTAAAAGGACAACTTCATACAAATAAGTCCGAGTACGCACTCGTCACCTTGCGTACACGGGCTACAGTCAACATAGAAGACTCAAATCCTAAGGGGTAGTTCCCCCACACAAGGTTAGGCAAGATACTTACCTCGAAGGCAACAACCCGGTACTCTAAAATGGACTTCTTGGGTGAAAAGGCCTCCAGATGGCTCAAATACAACTAGTACAACTTCAAAACACACATAAATCGTATAAGAAACTATTCTGAATAATAAAGTTTTGATATGTACAAAAAATCTAAAAATCGACCTCCGAGCCCGCACCTCGCAACCCGTCAAATTTTTACGAAAACCAAATATCCATTATGATACGAGTTGAATCATACAAATTTATCAAATTCCGATACCATTTGGTCCCTCAAATCACGATTTTTCATTTTAGAAAATTTCTTTCAAAACCAACATTTTCCTCAACTCAAAACACAATTTAAATGATGAAAATAAAGATAAAATCTTGGAATATGTTCTAGATGAAGAACACTTACCCAATCGTTTTGTGTGAAAAACCCACCAAAAATCGCCAAGAACCGAGCTCTAGAAGTCAAAATGTGATAAAAATGGTGAAACCCTCGATTTTAGAATATAATCTGTCTGCCCAGATTTTTGTACATCGCGATCGGGGGAGAAGAGATGCGATCGCGTAGAAGGAAAATGGCTACTGTCCAAAATGTGCTACGCGATCGCGGAAGGTCTTATGCGATCGCGTAATGAAGGGATTACCTGCTAGCCAAAGCCACACTTCGCGATCGCGAAGTAGGGGATACTATCGCAGAAGAGGAAGGGGAAGGGCCTACACGAACGTGAGGAGGAACTGGCGAACGTGAAGAGTAACATGTACCAGTGCTCAAAGTGATGCTTTTTGTAATGCGATAGCGGAAGAGGATGTGTGAACGCGAAGAATGAAACATACAGATCTATGCGATCGCGTGGTTGAATACGCGAACGCAAAGAAAAATATAGGGCTGGTCAACATTACACTACGCAATCGCGGTTATGCCTATGCGATCGCATAGAATGGAAAAACCAGATAGCAGAACAACAGTGAAATATAAGAGGAAATTGGCCCGAAGCCCATCCGAAACACACCCCAGGCCCTCGGGACCCCGCCTAAACAGACAAACAAGTCATATAACCTAACACGGACTCGCTCGAGGTTTCAAATCACATCAACCAACGCTGAAATGACGAATCACACCCTAATTCAAGTTTATGAACTTTCAAATCTTCAAATATCTAAACTCGTGCCGAAACCTATCAATTCAACTCGTAATGACGCGAAATTCTGCAGACAAGTCCCAATTAACATACCGGAGATGCTCCAACTTCGGAATCTCATTCCGACCCCGATATCCCAAAAAGTCAACTGTGGTCAAACTTCTCCATTTTCCGAACTTCCAATTTTCCAACTTTCGCCGAATTACCTCAATTTACTCTACGGACCTCCAAAACCAATTTCGAACGCGCGCTAAGTCTAAAATCACCATACGAAGCTGTTGACATTACCCAAAACTCATTCCGAGGCTGTTTACATAAAAGTCAAACTTCCGGTCCAATCTCATCGCTTAAGCTTCCAAAATTAAAATCCCTCTCCTATTTTTACTCCGGATCATCCGGTAACTGAATCTAACCATGCACGCAGGTCGATATGCATAATGTGAAGCTGTTCATGACCTTACGCCACCGGACAGAGCTTAAATTCTCAAAATGATCGATCGGGTCGTTACAACGTGCGTATTAGAAAAAAGAGTAAATTAAGAGGGAACAAACTTACTTTTTGAGTTCCACTTCTAGGGGAACGGCAGAAACTTAGAGGGAATGAGGTCTTAGATCTTTATCTAAACAAACCTTCCCTACCAACCTCGGTCCCCGTCCTCGTCGATGCAGGAGAAGGGAGCCTTCTTTGCCCATTGGGATTACCCCTCTCTGAAGATTCAGGGGCTTTAAACGCTCAACAAATCATCGATCGTGAACCAGGGCTCTTCCATGTTGTTGGAGAAGTGACGGATATGGGTGACAAACCTACAAAAGGACAGGTGGATCTACCCGAGGTAGATCTCGTGCCTCTTAAAAAAGTCAAGAACCATCGTGTCCATCGGACAAAGCGTGAAAGGATACCCTGGAAACTAGACACGAAGGGCTACAACTTTTGTTTTTGAAGCATCTCAAAATTCCTTGTAGATCAAAAGATATCGGCCTCCAAAGTCGGACCAGCGTTCCTTGACCGCGGACCGCGAAAACACGACCGCGGCCGCGAACCCTTTCACCGCGGTCAGCAAAAAATTGACCGTGGATCGCGGTCGTGGGTTCAGAAATTCGACCCTCCAGGCCTCCAACAGCTATATATTAGCCTAAAGACACCCCAAGACCTATCCGGAACTCACCCGGGCCCTCGGAACTTCAAACCGAACGTACCAACAAGTCTGAAAACATACCACGGACTTAGTCGAGACCTCAAATCACATCACATAACATCAAAATCACCAATTATGCACGAATTCAAGCCTAAGAACTTATGAAATTTTCAAATTTCACAACCGATGCCGAAACAAGTCAAAACTAGTCCGAATGACCTCAAATTTTACACACAAGTCATATATGACACTATGAACCTACAACCACTCTTCGAATTCCATTCCGAGCCCGATATCAAAATTTCCACTTCCGGTCGTATTCTTCAAAAATCTTTAAATTTCTATCTTTAGCCAAATGACTTCAAAATGACCTCCGGACATCCGAATTCACTTCCGATCGCGCTCCCAACTCCAGAATCACCATACGGAGCTATTTCCAGACTCGGAGTCCCGAACGGACATCTATAACACTGAAATGCTTTCCAAGACAAATATATGAAATTCTTCTAAAATACTAGCTTCCACAATATACACTGAAATGCTCCCGGGTTATCCAAAACCCATTCCAGACATACGCCCAAGTCCGAAATCATCATACGAACCTGCTGGAACCTTCGGATCCACATTCCGAGGTCGTTTACTCAAAATTCTAGTCCTACTCAATTTCTTCAACTTAAGGCTTCTGAAATGAATATTTTCCTTTCAATTCAACTCCGAACCTCCTGAATTTCAACTCTGAAAATACACACAAGTCACAATACCCGAAATGAAGCTATTCATGACTCCCAACTGCTGCACGACGCACTGGATCCCAAAATGACTGGTCGGGTCGTTACATTCTCCCCCACTTAAACAGACGTTCGTCCTCGAACGTGCCAAGAACTGCCCCAGAATTATCTGAAATCACTGTTTAACACCTCGTGCACCTGCCCGTGCTACCACAACCCAGTTGAGCACATTAGCTTGATAAAATTTGAAGGTATTCCCTTTTATCCATATAATAAAATCAGACCCCAGTTCCAACACTTGAAATTCTCTGCCATGCCTGTTTCTAATATGTGAACACCGCATCAACTACCACACGAGGCACGAGAACACAACTGCGTATCCTTGCTGAATCAGCACCATACACCGCATAATCCATCATCTGACCACAATGACGCTCCCTGGATCTTAATAGCCAATATCCTGCGACTTTGATGCTCTCCAAGCACCTTATAAGTTACATTCATACATCTTGCTATAACGGTGACGATATCACCACAACAGAGGAGATGTGCGGGAATTCATAATCATCTGCAAAGTTAACCACACGTTGAAATCGTTTCTCTAAACTTAGATCACCATCTCATTACAATCAATAATGAGAATTCCCTGCAATTATGCTTGCATAATCTTATACTACCGACCCCAGATTTATAAATCTCGTCTCACCCAGTATAAACTGCTCAGACAACCAATCACCCCAAACACAGCCATTAGCTTCACACGATGCCACAATGCGCCAATAGGCCACAATTCGAACATGACACCTAAGGACATGACACCAGGAAGGGGCTACTCAACTTACGTTATAACTATGAACTTTTCTCAGAAAAAAGGAAATAACACACGAGAAAATAATTATAGGAGTCTTGCTCCACATCATACTGTTGCGGCGCGCAAACCGATCCAAATAACATACCCGTGGCGGCGTGCCACCCAATCCCATCATAAGATTTACATAAGGAAATATATACAGAGCCGAATTGCTCACAATTTACAAGATACTGAATATCGGTCACCAGCACGCTAAGTGCATAACACCATTCTGGGGAGACTGATAGAGTCAGAGGCTACAAACTCAAGCACTACTAGGTGCGATATATATTTTGAATCTCAAGAGCCATGCTCGCGTAACCACATCATTACACGGAATCTCAACACATAAGGAATTATCAAACCATTTCATAACTCGCACGACACAAACACAATATCACATGGATTTGACGAAGACGGAACAACACCTGATATCCCAATACCCTTCCTTGAGGAGCGCTAAACTGAAATGAACACCTATAACTCGGATGAAGCCCAAAACCTTATTTAATCCATTCATTCACTCCAAGCTGATTCTGATCACACTGAACTAGGCTGATAGCCTTACCTGGGTTCATAATATCCCAATTTCCCTCATAATACACAAGAACAACCATCATAGCCGGGGCAAAACACCCCAAAATCCGCAACTAACTGGATCGAACGCCTTCAAGGCATATATTCTCAAATAAGAAATATTATACCTCCTTATACTTAGCCTAAATCTGCAACCAATAATGTGACTACAAGTCACGCTTACACAATCTTCCCGTGGTCACACTCCCACGGCTTTTCCGCACAAGGAAACAAGTATGCACAACCATACCACCGATCATCCTAAGGCTGTAAAACAATTCAAGGACCCGAAACTAGGATACAAAGCCTCATTCACCAAACACCAAACTCAGATGACACTGAAGACAAATTTCAGTTTATTCTAGACATTCAAATCCCTTTTTCTCGCTCGTCTGAGATCGTGACACACTTGTCAACACCGAACTGCAAATCTCAAATTCTCATTTCCAGTTACATATTGTTCACTGCACCCAACGCCGATAAGGATTAACATAGAAATTCCATCATACTTCCTGAACCGCTAATAGGGTGAACACTTCATCATATAAAACCCTCTTACTTACCTCAATTCATGAGAACCACAACAACACACAAGTGAATTCTCACAATCACAATACATGCAAATCCATAAGTAGTGGTCTGAACCACCATAAACCTTCCGGGATCCGCCTACACCTGATAGGCCATAACACTTGAATGCTTCAAAATGAAATCTATTACGACGGCCGACAAGCCCCGCACACATCTGCACAAACCATACACATACTCAATCACACCGAAGGAACTGATCACTGCCGAACATGAACCGTTTCCTCATGGCTAACCAATCCATTTTCTCTTAATCATCTTTAATTGACTCAAAGATAATAGTAACTTCTTTCAACTCATGTAAACTCAACTCTCACTCATCCTGAGTGACCTTGATTCACGAGACCATGCTGCCTAAATTCCGCAACCCGTCTCACAACCTCCTGATAATCTTTCTACAACTCGGAGTTTATTTCTCTCACTCTTCCAACACTATCCTGCGTGCTGAAATAACATAGAACACTCCAACTACTTTTCCTTCTCCTTAGAGATTATACTGCAAAAGCTCGATCATTAATCATACTGCTGCTTGAGACCCTTAAACACCACAGTCCCTAACTTTCAAATTCACTAGGACCACAGCTGAGAGTCACCCACTCTGACTGGCCCCGAATACAATCAACTCCAAGGCTCTTCTAGCACATGAACATGCTCTTCAATGAAGCACGTGACTGAGTCACTACCCTTACAAATTGCCTATGTCTTAAGCACAAATTCTTAGTCTTCCAGAGCCTAACCCTGGTCCAATAGGACCAATTTCCATATTTTTATCATATGCCATGCTCACTTACCGATTCACTCTTTTCTCTTAGCTGTAACAACTTGCCGATAACTGGCAATTCCGCAATCCCATGAGGACGCAACCCTACAATCCAACTACAGGTGGTGGGACTCCCCCACTTAGCCCGAAGTTACCCCTTATCTCACTCTAGACCCAATCTGGGATCCTTTCTCCCTTGCTAGCATGATCTCGCTCAACCAATCCGTCAGCCCTTCCGAATTTAGCATTCCCCAAATACCCAAAAATCCCTAGCATCATTAGCCCATTCTGCCTCCTAACGAATCGTCGCTATGATTCCTTACAGAGAACTACTAACCATACCATCGCTATCCTATACCCAGAAATACCCGCTAACCTATGCCCAGAAATACCTGCTAACCTATTCCTAGAAATACCCACTAACCTATTCCCAGAAATACCTCCTACCCTATACCTAGGAATACCCACTAACCTATTCCCAGAAATTCCTGCTAACCTATACCTAGAAATAACCCACCTGTAGAAATCACCAACTGACACCGTCCGACAATACTGCGCTACACCCCTTATGGAATCAACATCCCATCCTCAGCCTGCTCTCATTCACCATCTTTACCAGTCCGTCCGCTTCTCCGGGGCATCTACTAAATGCGCCACGATATCCTCAAATTCACCTGCCATAACGCATCCTTCCTCATCCCTAATAATCTCATCTGTGTTGGATCCAGCCTTCCGCCGAATAACCAACATTTCGGTTTAAGCTTGTGGACCTACTCCCTGTCCACAAAAATTTTCAATTCACTTCAACTCCACTGAACTCATAGGCTACACTGCCATTTCCCACTTAGTTGGACTCATTCCTTTAAGCCACTACCTAACTTCCGTCTCTAACGCCTGGCATTTAGAGATTTAGCCGCCACCTGTCACTTCTCACATGATTTCCTTCATCGCCTGCATATAAATTGCGGCCTCAATTCAATATCATCCTCTGTAGCACTTGAATCAGCATATCACCACGACTTCAAACTCTCTGATGATCATCTTTCTTGAGCTACCTTTATTAGAAACGCTCATTCAATACTTCAACCACCGCACACCACGGTTTATTATAGTTTCTTCTTCAACACTGCTTCACACTCTAACAAAATACAACTGAAGAGATATAACACCGGCGAACTTATCACATTATATTCAATCAAACATAGGTACCTCAACACGGGTGAATACTCCACCTTACTCGATAACATCAAGCTTCAATGCTTTTATCGCCCATAACCTGACCATTTATAGTATTTGCCTTTCCTCCGCCGGAACTAAAATCCTGATATCTCAAAAACCACACTCTGAGAGGACCTCCATTCAAGTCATTCATCACTCCCACATATGGGCAAGCATTCTACCATCATATCGACATCACGCGATAACCAATCGGAAACATCATCACTATCTGAGCATAGCCTCAAGGCTCTCATAAACACAGCAACTGAGCTGAAATAACATAATATTCTTCTGCAGGGCGACAACAACAACCCAATCGACTATGCATGGAAAACATCACGCACCGTATTTGTAGCCTCATTACAACTCCTCAAACTCTCGATTATAGGAAGCGTTTCGCGACGTATAAGATTGAGTAGGAAGAAACATAGGCATAAGCCTTAAAGGAATCAAATCGCACGATGAGGAATCAAGAGGGGAAGTACTCCTAACAGCCCTGTAGCCTCTCGAAGATAAGTACAGACATCTCCGTACCGATCTGCAAGACTCTACTAGACTCGCTCATGACTCGTGAGACCTACGGGAACCTAGTGCTCTGATACCACGTTGTCACGACCCAAAACCTATGGGTTGTGATGGCGTCGGACACCACTGTCAGGCAAGCCGACCCCTTAATCAGTTGGAAGACTTTCCTGTTTAACATTTTAGAATCGAAGCCTCTTCTTGCATTTTCATTATTAAATAAATAAATTTTTTAATTTAAATACGGCAAGAAACCAACTTAATACAAAAAAAAAAAAGGAAATACCAAGACATCTCCAGAACCCGGTGACACAAGTCCATGAGCAATTTCTAAGAATTTATACAATTATACAACGCTTGTCCGAAAAACAAATGGGACAAAGGCAACAAATATAAAATGTAAGTACATAGAAGGGAGACTCCGGCAGCTGTGGAACGCCTCTGGATGAATGCAGCCCGTATAAGTCTCCAAATCAATCACTGTACTATAAAGGTACTTGTGCAACAAAATGCACAGAAAGTGTAGCATGAGTACATATACATATATGTACCCAGTGAGTATCACGCCTAACCTCGAAGAAGTAGTGAGGAGAGGTCGACTTGACACTCACTAAGGTCCAACCATATAAATAGGACAAAATATGCTGAAAGCAGTAGACATGTGAAGGAAGTTAAGCAGCAAATATATATATAGCAGGCACTGTAATCCAAATAAATTCTGAAAATAAGTAAATAAGTAATTTCCTTTCTTTAAATCCTCCGTGGCGTACGACCCGCTCCCATAAATGTATCTTTGAACCCACTGTGGCGTACGACCCGCTCCCATAAACGTATCTTTGAATCCGCCGTGGTGTACGACCCGCTCCCATAAATGTATCTTTAAATCTGCCGTGGCATACGGCCCGCTCCCATATATATTAATTTACCTTTCAACTCTACCGTGGCGTACGACCTGATCCCATATATATTTAAAATACTTCTCAACTCCGCCGTGGCGTACGGCCCGATCCCATCTATTTTACAAATATAAGAGTGGGGGAAATCACACATCGCTCGCAGAATGTAAATTGCGAAGCGGTCACATGCGCACGCAATATTCTTTCCTTTTCATAATACTTTCCGTAAAACAATCCCTTTCATACCATTTTCCGTAAACAATTCTTTTCATTTTATTTTCTTTAAAACAATTCCTTTCATACTATTTGCCGTAAAACAATTCTTTTCATTTTATTTTCCGTAAAACAGTTCCTTTCATTTTAGTTTAAATTCCATAAATCGCAGAGAAGCAAAACTACACATAGCAGGATTTCATAACATACAGTTCATCACAAGAAGAACACAAGGCAAGATGTGGGGCCTAACTACCCGGACATAACAATAATAGCCGCTATGTACGGACTCTCGTCACTTGGTGCGTACGTAACCCCCACAAACAATTACACACAACATGTCGAACACCTATGGGGACAGTTCCCTCTTACAAGGTTAGAAAGGAGACTCACCTCGTTCCGAAGCTCCATAACCGGCTTCCAAGCCCTTCCGACGACTCCAATGGATGCACAACGCCCCCAAACTAACCAAACAACGACAAACCAATGAAAATATACTCTAATATTTGCTAAAAATTCAGATTATAAAATTTCCCAACTCCGCTCAGTGAATTGACCAAAATGCCCTCAGGCCCACGTGCCCGGATTCCGAAATTTCTTGAAGATAATCTCTACCCTAGGATTTACTAGTTCGATCACACAATTTACTCCAATATTCATGCTGAATTCGTGGCTAAAATCAAATTTTATCAATTCTAGGTTTCCTTGCAATTTCCCCACATTTTTCCCAATTTCTCATATCAAATCTATGTAATCAATCTTGTATTTAACTTGGACATAAGTAGAAACAACTTACCTTTGATGCTTGATGAAATCCCCCTTGAAATGCTCTCCAAAATCATCCAAGCCAAATGAAAGAAATGGCCAAAATTCGTGTTTAAAAAATCTGCCCCTGCTTCATCGAGTTGTACCTTGCACTTGTGCTGCACAGGTTGTACATCCTATTTAAAATTCCCTTGTTGAACACCTTCTGTTAAAACACTCATAACTTCTTGTAGAAATATCCAAATAACAAACGGTTTGAAGATATAGAAACTAGACTCGAAGATATTTAATTTGATAGGTTTTACACCATATAACTCTTTATATATCCCGAGATATGAGCTTCTAAAGTCGGATCCATGCATCGGAAAATTTCTGGCAAAACTGCTCTACCAGCCATCTTCAATTGGTCATAACTTTCTCTACAGATGTCCAAATTACGGTTTCGGTACCTTTCTGGAAACTAGTCACGAAGGGCTACAAGTTTTGTTTTTGAAGCATCTCAAAATTCCGTGTAGATAAAAAGATATCGGCCTCCAAAGTCGGACCAGCGTTCCTTGACCGCGGACCGCGAAAACACGACCGCTGCCGCGAAGCCTCCCACCGCTACCAGCGAAAAATGGACCGCGGACCGCGCTCGTGGGTTCAGAAATTCGACCCTCCAGGCCTCCAACAGCTATATATTAGCCTAAAGACACCCCGGGACCTATCCGGAACTCACCCGAGCCCTCGGAACTTCAAATCGAACGTACCAACAAGTCTGAAAACATACCACGGACTTAGTCGAGGCCTTAAATCACATCACATAACATCAAAATCACCAATTATGCACGAATTCAAGCCTAAGAACTTATGAAATTTCCAAATTTCACAACCGATGCCGAAACACGTCAAAACTAGTCCGAATGACTTCAAATTTTACACACAAGTCATATATGACACTATGAACCTACAGCCACTCTCCGAATTTCATTCCGAGCCCGATATCAAAATTTCCACTTCCGGTCGGATTCTTCAAAAATCTTTAAATTTCTATCTTTAGCCAAATGACTTCAAAATGACCTCCGGACATCCGAATTCACTTCCGATCGCGCTCCCAACTCCAGAATCACCATACGGAGCTATTTCCAGACTCGGAGTCCCGAACGGACATCTATAACACTGAAATGCTTTCCAAGCCAAATTTATGAAATTTTTCTAAAATACTAACTTCCACAATATACGCCGAAATGCTCCCGGGTTATCCAAAACTCGTTCCAGACATACGCCCAAGTCCGAAATCATCATACGAACATGTTGGGACCTTCAGATCCACATTCTGAGGTCGTTTACTCAAAATTCCAGTCCTACTCAATTTCTTCAACTTAAGGCTTCTGAAATGAATATTTTCCTTTCAATTTAACTCTGAACCTCCTGAATTTCAACTCTGACAATACACATAAGTCACAATACCCGAAATAAAGTTGTTCATGACTCCCAACTGTTGCACGACGCGCTGGATCTCAAAACGACTGGTCGGGTCGTTACATTCTTTATGTAACACAACTCAAAATACATGGTGACATCCTTTTCCGCTTGTCCTCACAAGTACGAATGCACGTTTACAAACAAACTCATGTAATAACTCAAATATGATTTTAGAGAAAACCCCTCAAGAAGAGTAAGTTTTAATCAATTTACCTCAAGTCCAAGCTTCAAAATAATATTACGACGCTCCAATTCATTTAGAACTCTCAAACGTCGCCAACAACCCAATATCTACATTAGACATCCCAAGACATCAAAACATATCCTTATATATATATATATATATATATATATATATATATATATGTGTGTGTGTGTGTGTGTGTGTGTGTGTGTGTGTATGTGTGTGTGTGTGTGTGTGTGTGTGTATGGGATATGAAAAAAGGTTACAACGTTATACACACACCACCACCTGATCATCTGTTANGTGTGTGTTGATACCCATTTAAGGTTCACAAGTTGACTGTAAGTCTTCAATAATCTCAATTCACACATACATATTCCTTTTATCCTTATATATATAAATATATATATATATATGTTGATACCCATTTAAGGTTCACAAGTTGACTGTAAGTCTTCAATAATCTCAGTTCACACATACATATTCCTTTTATCCTTAATTGATTCCATCATTGGCCTTTAAGCCTCAATCTAGGTTATATGATTCAATACTTACTCATTATTAAGTTAATGAAGCACTAGAATCACCAACCATCTTAACAAGATTCAAAAATTCACTATTCATCTTCTTCCCCATTCAAGAACCCTAACTTATAATGTTACGACCCAAAATCCATTAAAGGTTGTGATGGCTCCTAACATTTTTGTTTGGCAAGCTAACAATTAAATAATTAACTTCATTACTCATTTTAGTACTATTTAAATCATAATTTCCTTCAATTAAAATGTAATTAGATGAAATTTACAAAGTGGATGGCAATATTTTTACAACTTTAACACAGGACAACCCAAAAACATCCTCAAAATCCGGTGTCACAAGTGCATGAGCATCAACTAGGAAGTAAAATAAAATACAGCATCTGTCCGGAATACAACATAGACAGGAAAAATACAAATAACTCTGAATGATACTGTGCTGGCTGCGGATCGTAACCTGAAATGCAGCTCGCGGAAAGTCCCTGCATCATCCGTGCCTCTGCGCCCAAAAAACCACCGGACATAAAAGTACCTTCACAAAAATGTGCAGCAAGTGTAGTATGAGTACGTAAATCCACATGTACCCAGTAAGTATCTATCCTAACCCCGAAGGACTAGTGACGAGGGGTCGACATCGACACTCAATAGTGGTCCAACAATATCAGGTGCAGTAAGGAGGCGACCAAATATGAGGCGGAGTAAATAAATGAAATAAACAAGTGTAAATATGTGGTATAATTCTCCTTGCTACAATAAGCTCAAGCTCTCAATTAGCAAATTCCTTCTTAACCGGAGCACATATAAATATGTATAAAGGACCTCACCAAATAGATAGTAATAATTCAAATCAGGGAAAAACTCACATATACCCTGGCTTCTTACTAAATATTACGCACGATTTCATGAGGATATTTTATAGAAATGCCAAGGCATATGACCCGATCCAACATAAATATTAAACTGTGCATTGCCGAGGGTCGAACAGCACGAACCATAGATGCATCTATTAAACTACCAAGGCGAACGACCCGCTCCCATGAAAGTGTGGTACATAAATCCTGTTGAGGCGAACGGCCCGATCCCATTATAATAATAAGCTTAAACGGGTCCTTGACCACTACTCATGAATAAACATGTGAGTTATATTTTTAAGGAAAATGGTTCGATGAAAAAGCATAACGCGTGAGAAATCCGTAGGAGAAACACCATTATTCCGTGGCAAATCATGAAACTCGCAAAAACTCTAAATGGCAAGTCTATCACTCTACGCATGTCTAGTCTCAAGTTGTAATGCGAAATAAAAGAATTATACGAGCAAGAATAACCCCTATAGTACAAGTATAGCATGGTGAGAACCTAAGTATACCCGGACAATAACATGGATCTAACAACGTACGGACTCTCATCACCTCGTGCGTACATAGTCCTTGCAATAATTTTCACATATTAAATATATCACATAGGGGTAGTTTCCCCCTCACAGACTTAGACATGAGACTTACCTCGTCTCAAAGCTTACTTTCCGGTCCAAAATTGTGCTTTAAATCCTCAACTCGGTGCCAAATGACCCGAAGCTAGTCAAATGTTATATAAAATAGTCAATACATGCTCAAGAGTTCACATCCTAACTATTAAAGTGATTTTTCAACCCAAATTGAAGAATTCCTAAAATTCACCCTCAGGCCCACGTGCCCGGATTCCTAAAATATTTGAAGAAAATTGTTACCCATAACCTCATAAACTAAAATATATAACTTTTATCTAATTCCATGATCATTTTCATGGGTTAATCCCATTTTTATCAAAATCCTAGGTTTTCCTCAAAACCCCATAAATCCCACCATTTTCCATGTTAAATCTACTTATGATTCGTATATTTAGCTAAAGAATTGATAGGGATCACTTACCTCTTGATGTTAATGGAACCTCTCTCAAAATGCTCTCAAATATCGCCTAAGACCAAGTGAGAAATGAGGGAAATGAGCTAAGTCCCGAAATAAAAGCCGTTGCTCCAGTCACAGATGTCGCAGTTGCGACATCTTGTTCGCAAATGCGATGGGCGCAATTGCAACTAAAGCGCCGCAAATGTGAAGAAAAGCCACTTCTACCAAGGTCGCATTTGCAACCAAAATCTTCGCAAATGCAAAGAGGGAAGATTCGCAAAAGCAATAAAATGTTCGCAAATACGAACCTCTGAGAAATTTCCCACCATCGCAAATGTGAACTCGTTCCTTGCCCTGCAGCCCAGACCAGAAACCACCAGAACCAACAACATATTTCCATCCAAAATTTATCCGAAATAGTCCCGAGGCCCTCGGGACCCCGTCCAATCACATCAACATGTCCCAAAACATAACACGGACCTGCTTGAGGCCTCAAATCACATCAAACAACATCGAAATCACGAATCGCACCCCAATTCAAGTTTAATAAATTTTAAAACTTCAAACTTCTACATTCGATGCTGAAACCTATCAAATCACGTCCGATTGACCTCAAATTTTGTACACAAGTCACATTGGACATTATGGACCTACTCTAACTTCAAGAATCGGAATCTGGCCCAGATATCAAAAAGTCCACTCCCGGTCAAACTTCCCAAAAACCTCTAAATTCCAACTTTTGCCAAATGAACCCAAAATGACGTACGAACCTCCAAATCAACATCCGGATGCACTCCTACGACCAGAATCACCATACAAAACTATTCTCGGGCTTGGAATCCTAAACGGGCATCGATAACATTGAAATTCACTTCAACCAAAATTCATGAAATTCTTCCAAAGTATCAACTTTCCCACAATAGGCGCATAAACGCTCCCGGGTCATCCAAAACCCAATCTGAACATACGCCCAAATCCAAAATCATCATACGTACTTGTTGGAACCTTCAACTCCCGATTCCGGGGTCATTTACTCAAAAATAATACCTAAATCAATTTCCAACTTAAAGCTTTCGAAATGAGAATTTTCTTTCCAAATTAACTCCAAACTCACCGAAATTCAATTCTGATCACACGTACAAGTCATAATACCTGAAGTGAAGCTGCTCATGGCCTCGAACCGCCGAACGACGTGCTAAAGCTCAAAACGACCGGTCGGGTCATTACATTCTCTCCCACTTAAACATACGTTCATCCTCGAACGTGCTAATAACTGTTTCAGAATTTGCCGAAATTATTGGTCAACACCTCGTGCACCTACCCGTGCTACCACAACCCAATTTAGCATATTAGTTTAAGACGGTCCGAAGATCCTCCCTTTTATTCAGTCAAATAAGCTTTATGGCCAAATTCCAACATCCGAATTTCTCTACTAGGCCTGTTTCCAACATACGAACACCGTATCAGCCATTTCTCATTGTACCGTCCATGATTGTATACTTGTTCAGAATTCACACCATGCTCCGTATAATTCACGTGACCATAATAACATCTTCTGACAATAATAGCCACAATTCCACGAATCTGATGCCCACAACACTCCTCATGACACATATAAGTGATGTTCCAATTCTTACAATACTTCCACGACGGAAGAGTTGTGTAGAAATTTATAACCAACTATCGAGTCAACAAATCAATGAGTCTCTCCTACGGATAAGAACCATTACCTCATTATTAGCCAAATAATGATATTTGCTCTTAAATATGCCTCATATAAATTCGATTGTACTAATCTCAGGTCCAAAAATCTCGTCTCACCCAGTACAAGTCGTTCTGGATATAAGCTACCACAAACACTATCAAAAGTCTCATATGATGCCACCATGTGCCAACAAGCCACAAACTCGAATGTGATACATAAGGAAAACAAATTCTGGAAAGAACTACTCAACCTACGTAACTAATTAATCAACCAAAAAGGTGTTATGAACCTGCCTCAGGAAGTGCGAGACAAAATACACAAGAATCGATATAGGGAACTATGCTCAACATCACACTGTTGCGGTGTGCTACACGATCCACACATGAACTGTTGCGGCGTGCAACCCGATCCAACCATGATACCCGTGGCGGTGTGCCACCCAATCCAAACAACATACCCCTGGCGGCATGCTACCCGATCCACACATGATAATCTATGAGGAAATGGTCTGCATTTGTGGAAGAAGACCTGGAAGGCATGAATCGCTTCTGCGATTGATTCACCGCATCTGCGATCGCGCTTCTGCTCTTGACGTCCGCATCTGCATTTGTCACGCCCCCTTTTTTCCAACTCCTTTCGGGTCGGTTAAGGGTTTTTGACATTATTGGGACAACTCGTTTCCTTTTGGGAAAGGGGTATACAGGATTCAAAGAGTCGCCACCTAACGAATTAAGGTGTGTTAAGTCACCTATTCGGGGTCATTGATTTGATAACCAGAGATAGGGTAAGGGCTTGAAATTATTCTAAGGGGAAGGTGTTAGGCACCCCTAAGAATCCACAATTGTGGTTCCCGGCCAAACAACTTTTGTGAATTTGTTCAAGTTGCCAAATAAGCAATTAATGTCTAAGACAAGTAAAAGGGTTTTAGAAGACTCACAGTCTAAGCACACATGTGTTACTAAGTTTGAAAATATTTAATATTTGTGTAGAGTTTTGAAAGAGTTGTAATCTAAAAATGCATATAAAGGGGATACGGGAGAATCCTAGGTTATTTTTCATATGGATCACATCAATGAAATACCCGGTATGTCACTCCTCAAAGAGGGGCTACACGTGGTATTAGCGCACCGGTCATCATGTCCATATCTACCCTTCCCACCCCGTAGAGGTAATTAAAGCGAGTGTTGGTCAATGACCTCTATTGCGTGCTATTACCCGTCCCTTCCTAATAGTCCTGGAGGAGTTTAGGACTTCTACCTATAAGGGATGTTCTAGGCAAACCCTCAGGTTTAAAGGAAAAAATACTAGGGAGACATATAAGAACATACATGACTGCAATTAAGGCGAAACACAGAAAAGCTGAGAAAAGGCCCAAGTATACCTCCACAAGTAATGCAAATAGGCAGCACGACTCAAACACAGTTAAGGGCAATATTTAGTTCAGAATCGTAAGGCATGATATCTAGGTGATTTTAGAATATAAGTAGATAGCAGATTTGTTGTATAATCCAAAAAGGCCTAATCAATTTGCCTACTGACTTTAACACATGTTGAGCATTAAGCACTACACACAAAAGAAACAGATTCCCAGTTTTAAGCCATTTAATCACCTAAGGCTTGCCTAAGTGGGAGATAATATACCAATTACCAGAATTACTTTTGAGAAAAGACTGTTTGGAATTACCTAAACATGTTGTTTAAGTGTTCAGAACTCAAAATTATTACTAGTTGACTGCGAGAATTGAGTGAAGTTGTTTTTATTCTTTTTCATGCATCAGTAGTCAAACTAGGTGTGTTTAAACGAGTATGAATGCAACCCTAGAACATGGTATCTAATGCATAGAGATGTGGAATGACGTATATGCAGAACCTAAACAGGATTTCTAAATGCACAAAATACTGCAATGTTTAAACATGGTTTCAGGAGATGCAAAATGACACATTCATTAATGTTATTTAGCCTAAAACAGGATCTCTAGGTGTACATGGCATCATAGAACATGATTGTAGAAAATACCTATTTATTAGTCGGGGTTTCTAAGTGATATGATAGTGAGATGGACATGCTGAAAACAGTAAGTGTAAGTCCTAGGGGACATGATCTCTAATGCATGAAATGAGTCCTAAGCATGGTTGCTATTGCGCAAATAGGAATATAAACCTAATAACATGTTTTCTACCCTTTTAATGGCTAAAGCATGCATAGTCACCCCTTCCCTTTCCACTATCCATCCCCAGAGTTGTTTACAATAGTTATTACAGACCATTTGTGTAAATTACATAATTGAAATAAGAAAAAGAAGAAGTTATTTATAGGGAGCCTGCTGATAGGCCCAAAATCTCCAGAATGCCTCAAATGCCATTATTGTTCACAACCTTTCATACAAATCCAGGTGTCTCAGAGTTCCCTAAGGATCTCAAGGGATCCCGGGCAATGCTCACACCCAAATTTTCATAACCATACTGAGTAAGTGCAGTGTGGAAGGGCCAGCTCGATAGCCCGTTTGGCCAAGCGTTTTTGGGGCCAAAAGTGCTTTTTTTGGCCAAAAGTGCTTTTGGCCAAAAATTGAGGTGTTTGGCCAAGCTTTTGGATGGAAAAAAGTGTTTTTGAGGAGAAGCAGAAGCAGTTTTGGAGAAGCAGAAAAAAGTAGCTTCTCTCCAAAAGCACTTTTCTGAGAAGCACTTTTGAGAAAAATACACTTAGAAGCAGTTTTCAAAAGCTTGGCCAAACACTAATTACTGCATAAAAGTGCTTTTCAAATTAATTAGCCAAACACAAACTACTTCTCACCAAAAGCACTTTTTTTAAAAGTACTTTTGAGAAAAGCACTTCTCAAAATAAGTTGATTTTAGAAGCTTGGCCAAACGAGCTACTAATGTGTTGGAGTTCAATAGGATCTCATAGGGATCCCAAAGCAGTCACACATTAAAGGGGCAAAACCTAGACTTTTAAGAGTATATATGAGAGTGCTTGACATAGTTTTGGAAGAGTTGAGTTAAGAAAACAGTTTCTGAGAAATAACTCGTTTGAAATCAGTTTTGGAGAACAACAAAAGAACTTTGCTTAATGAAAATAGTTTGAAAGAAAGGGAGTAAGACAATTACCAACTCAGAACCAAAACAACATACATAGTATAGGGAGACAGTCACAAACAGGGAAGAAGGGATTGGGGACAAGTAGGCCACACATGAAGGACAAATTTGCATACAAGTTAACACCAGAGAAGTATTAAGGTACTACAGACTTGTACAAAACTTAAATGACCACATAAAGTTTTTGTCACAAAAGTATTCATGCCAGGAGCTTAACAGAATCAGATTGAGAGAGTGCTAAGTGGGGGATAACATATAACAAACAGAGTTACATATAGGTTTAGAGGGAGGACTCATGAGTATAGCATGCATCCAGGATTACATAGTAACTAAGTGACATATAGTGCATGCTTGTAGTGTGCTGGGAATCAGGGGTGAGGCAAAGTCACAGTGAAACATATAAAAAGGCAGTAAACATGATGAAACTAAAGGGAAGGGATAATCACATTGGTAAGATAACAAGTAGGCATGCTAATTGTAGGGTAGACAGCAGAACCACAAGTAAAAGCCTAGTAGAAACAAAAGGAATTTCAATACAAACAGAAACATATTGTTTTGGAGGCTTTAAGTTAAACTAAAAACATACCAGTTAAAGGAGAGAATAAGTGCAGAATGAAGAGCAGTAGAGTGTATAATCACTCAGTCTTGGCTTGCAGCCGACTGAGAATAGCAAATAACCAACAAGAATAATAAGAGAGAATATGTGTGTGTGAGAGAGTTCAGAACAATGTGTTGTTCCTCGTGTCATGCTAATGAAAGAGTAGAGGTATTTATAGTTTAAAATAGGTAGAAGAATAAGGTAAAATAATTGTTTCAGCAGTAATTATGGGAGCAAACAATCAATTAGAATCAAATTGGTAAAAGGACTTCCTTTAATTAAGGAGTCATACTTAGACGGTAAATAGCAGGTTTAAAAATAAGGAAAGGAATCTTGAAAGCTGGTTGTAACACATAAGGAAAGCAGCCTAGGTATAGTATAGGTATATCATACATAAGTAAGGCCAAGTTCAGAGTTATACTTAAGGAAAATATGCATGTTAACTTGACAGCAAAGTCAATCATAGAAACAAGGCAAACAATAACTTAAACTCCGGAAATCAATGAGGGAACCCTCGATTGAGGTCCTAATTATAGGAAGCCAGTACCAATCAAAGAAGAATATCACATATGAGCGGGATAATTATGCTACAAGCAAGGAGAGATAGGAAATAACCACCATAATTAACAAAAATACTCGAGAATCAATAGAGAATATCATGCAAGATCAATGAAGTATTTAATCATAGAAATTCAGGGATTCACAAATAGAAAAGATAGCATTGATTTATCACAGTATTATAAGAAAAATCATGTGATAGATACGAATCAGAACCATAAGAAGACTAGTATCATATAAGATTTAGGGTTTCGTATAGAGAACAGTCTGAATCTGTGATGACCCAAGGGGTCATTTTATAAAACTAACTCTGTTCCATGCTTAAAAGTCATAAAAAGACTAAAATTAAATACCTCAATTAGCGTGCGCAGTCCGGGCGTGAAATCGGAAAGCTTTTATGTGAAAATATGAGAAATAGTGATTTTTAGAATTTAAATTTGGTAAAAGTTGACTTTGGTCAAAATTTTGAGTAAACGGACCCGGATCTATGTTCCGACAATCCTGGGAGGTCCGCAGCAAAATATGGGACTCGGGCGTATGCCCGGAAATGAATTCCGAGGTCCCAAGCCGTAGAAATTAATTTTTGAAAGAAATTATTTTGCTGAAATTAAAGAAAAGAAATCATGCTAAAAATCATTGATATCGGGTTCGTATTTTGGTTCCGGAGCCCGGAATAGCTTTGTTATGATATTTAGGGATTAACTGTGAAATTTGGTGAAAAATGGAGTTCGTTTGACGTGATTCGGACATCCGGTCGAGAAATTGTTGTTAAAGATTAAAATGTTGAAGCCTGACTTAGCCTCGTCACTACTTCGCCGAGGTTAGGCTCGGCACTTACTCAGTACATGGGGTCGGTTGTACTGATACTACACTCAATGCTCTTGTGCACAGATCCAGGTTCTATTCAGCAGTAGGAGGATTTCAGGACAACTACCTATTCATTTGGAGACACGAGGTACATCTGCCGGCGTTCGCAGATTCCGAGAGTCTTCCCCTATTTTTACATACACTGTTTTATATTATTCAGAACAATTACACTATTTTTTTCCAGCCATTATTTGTAGTATTCTTTAGTAGTTCGTTGATTGAGACACCAGACCCTGGGGTAGTCTTAGAGTTATTATTAAAATAAATTCTTGGTTCGTTCTATTTAATTGGTCAATATTATTATTCAATTTTATTATTGTCGAAAATCATTCTAATTCAGTTCATTTGAAATTTATTTATTTATGCTTAAGTAATTAATTAAGGAAATAAA
>ML288408.1:0-19242 GCA_005239495.1 Nicotiana undulata
TTCCTACAGCTCCAGCCGGATCTCAGGCTAGGGGAGGTACCCAGACTCCTATTATTCATACACTAGAGCAGGTTGTCACTCAGTTTAAGACACCGACACCTCAGCCAACCGGAGTAGTACAGCCAGGTATTGCATCACCTGTAGCTGAGGGAGCAGCTATGTCAGTAGACATGTTGTGGAGATTGGACAGATTCACCAAGTTATTCACTGCTACTTTTATTGGTGCACCGTCAGAGGACCCACATGATTACTTGGACAGCTGTCATGAGGTTCTTCGGAACATGGGCATAGTGGAGTCCAATGGAGTTGACTTCGCCACTTTTCAACTATCTGGCGCAGCCAAGACTTGGTGGAGGGACTACTGTTTAGCCAGACCAGTTGAGTTTGCATCTTTGACTTGGGCTCAGTTCACAGAGGTATTTTTGGGGAAGTTCCTCCCCATTACTCAGCGAGAGGATCTTAGGAGGCAGTTTGAGCGCCTTCAGCAGGGATCTATGTCTGTTACTCAGTATGAGACCAGGTTCAGGGATCTTGTTGTTTAATTTTTGCGACAATTGAGTTTAATAGAGTTTATTTTACGTGTAAGAATGATTGACATGAAGTGGAGAAAAGTTGCACGAAATGGTACCTCAAAGCTACAAAATGGAGCAATAAAAGAAGACGTGCAAGGCAATGAAAAGTCATGGCAATAGACAGTGCAAGGCTTTGTCCAAGGCGCTCTCATTGGCGCCTCTGACAGTGCCTCGCAGCGAAATGTTGGCGCCGCTGACAGTGTCTCGCCGGATAACGTTGGCGCATCTGATAATGCCCTGCGCCGACGATGCTTATCCAAGCCGCTTTTATTTCCTCATTATGTTTGGACATGTAGACCTCAACCCTACCTTATAAATACTTCCTAAACTAAGTTGATAGAGGAAGGCACTATTGGAGAGGCAAGAAGGCCATGGGAACACTTGGAAGCAACGTATCACAAGAGTTTTCTCTTTCGTCCTTCCTTAATCTGTATGTTAATGCTTTCGATTATTATCATGATTGTTAGTATGATTATGAGTAGCTAAACGTTTTCATCTAGGGTTTGATGAAACCTATTGGACGATGAATTCTTGTTACATTTTAATATAATTTTGCCTTGGAATATCCCTACTTGTTCAACTACGTGTTTATTGCTGTTGATTGAATGACCATCAATTGACTGTGCCTATTTATTACATATTGCTTGCGAAAGAGTGCATATTTAGGTATTAGTTGAACAACGTCACCACCAAGGTATATGAGAGATCAATAAGGCGGGTTTAAAAGCGGGATTAGAGATAACGAAGATTTGACGTGATCACAGTGAGCAACGAAAAGTGCGAGCTAGCGTAATTCAAAAGAATATGACTAGTACATTATTGTAGTTGCTCGAGAGAATTACGATAAGTCGAGTGCTCTTGATCAGTAGAGAAAACTTAGATAAAATTATAGGAGACGTAGTGGGAAGGATTCCGACAATTAGGGAAATCATAACTGTAGGTTTTTCCAATTTTGTCTCCAAAGTCTTAGTATCTTTAGTAGTTAATTTACTATTTTAATTTGCTAGTTAATTAGTCAGAAAATAAATCTCAATATTTATAAATTAGGAATTGTTCGAGCTTGTATTGTTAGTGATAGTAAACATTTGTCGCTAAACCTTAGTTCTATGTGGGATTCGATTTCGGACTTTTAGATCGGATTATATTTGCAGCGACCGCTTATTCTTTTTAGGACTAGAGTTTGGCGTGATCAAATACCAAACCAAATCAAAGCAAACCTAGTCGAGTTATTTTAATCGATTTGATTTGACTTTTTGGTTTGGTGGATTTTTGCGGTTGCGTTTGAACACCCCTAAATTAATACGAGATTATATAATCAATGTATTAACCTTAATTTAGTTGTTTACTCTAATTTGATACGATTCTGATCTCTCTCTCCCTCTCTCTTTTAGTCCTCATAATGTGATCTTACTGCTTTTTCTTTCTATTTCAAGCGTTATAGCCAGAGTCTTATCCTGTCAAACTGGATAAAATTTTCGTCAAGATTGAAAAGATCCGCTGTTTAAAGGCCTCAACACAATATATTGACATTCACATTCTTAAAATTATCTCAAGCCCACATAAGCCTAAGAATATGGTTCCACATTTTCACATGGTTCTTGCCAATTTTACCTATGCCTTTTAGGAGAAACATCTATTGGTGAATCCAAACCCAACACGCCCCATTTTCTTTTTCAATGTGTACTGAACCGAAAAAGTCAAAGGGGAAATCTGTCTGCATGTTAAGCAAAAGACAAATTAGTTAGAGGAAACAAAAAAACCAGCCTACTGCTGCTATCCCTTGTAGCAATTATTTTTATCCTATCCAACATAAAATTAATCAATTTTGATTCCACTCGAGAAGGCGACATAAGTATTTCTTAAGTTGGAACTTTAAACAATAATTTTAAAAGGTATTTTTTTCATCAAATTGACATAAGAAGAATTACGAAATAGTAGTTTTTGAATATCTTATTTTAATTTTAAATTATTGAGTCAGTCTAATCTAATTGAAGTAATAAAATTATTTAAAATTAAAATGGAGGGAGTATAAATTATATTCCTGTTGTTATAGACTTATAGGTGATGTGTGAAAGTGAAGTGCACTTGGACTTGCAGTGGCGGTAGGATGATGTCGGGCCTGGCCCAACCCGACCTAAGCTACCTTTCGTGATGCTGTGATGTCAATTTATAGAAGAATTTTGTTTAGCATAAAATGAGAAGTTACAAATTAATTTATTATTAAACATAGAAAGGTTTTATTTTTTTTGAAACAGATTTAAAATGCACTATAACTTTGTTTAATACTTTTTCGCACCCAATCAAATAATTTTACCTTAACAGAAAATTATAATGAATGTATATATAGGGTTAACTGAGAAATGTTTAATGAAAAAGAAAATCTGTATGAAAAACACTTATTTTATATATTTGGTGTATATACCGGATTATTTTTAACCCTAAAACTGAGGTACCCATCCTTCCATAGTGGAAGTCAACCCATCCGTGATCCGTACTGAATATGATGCCATGACTTCATCTCTTGAATGGATGGATATACATTTTGGTTGTAAGTCGTGATGTTCGAAAGAAGCCGTGAAACCCATGCTTGTTTCATCTTCCTTCCACATGACCTTACTAGAAAACTTTGCATTCCCCAACAATTTTCTCACTTTGAGAAAATATCATAATCCTTTCCGGTCCAAAATAAGTAATTTTTTAAATATTTTCACACAGATTAAGAAACTCACCGTTTAACATTAATTAACAATGAAATTGATCATATTAACCTTTATTATCTCACATAAACACTCCTAACACATACTCCAACACTATTTACTCTAAAGACAATGTAAGAAAAAAATTAATTAATTAATTCTTAAAAAATCACGTATTTTGGACCCAAAAAAATATCAAAAATTACTTATTTTGAACCCGAGGGAGTATATTATTATTATTACTCACCGTTACTTATTCCATCATAATTTTCTGTTTTTAGCTCGATGTTTAATATTTGTATTAGAATCTGATTAAATTTAAATTCGTATTGAAAAATTTCACATAAAAAAAATATAACGCTTTCTAACAAAGATAATTTTATATCTAAAATTCGAATCCAAATTTTTTGAGTATTTATTATTCAACCACAATTCTTATCGGTGTTATATATTCCGTCATAATTACGTAATACTCTACGCAAATACCTCATAATAAAAGGTGGACGCTTTGAAGATGCAAAAGCGAAAAATTCATTGATGTATTGCATATAAGCTTGGCATGTGTCGGAGAAAGAAGTAGCTAAGTGAAAGATAGACACTGCACATAAAAAAAACGAAGAAATGCCTTTTCAAGGACTCAACCGTTACATGATGTCAGGTGTATTCACAATTCACATTTACAAATTGGTGCTACGTGTTCATCGATCGGTATTTATCTACAATTCAAGACATTGGATTTGTTTACTAGACCAGATATTAGGGGTGTACAATTCAAACTGACCGTATCAATCCGATAATCCGAGTCAAACTGAGAAAGAAAAACTGATTATGATTTGGTGTTGGAAAAAAAAATCCGACCATATTTGGTTTGGTTTGGTTTTAGCTAAGAAAAGTCAAACCGAACCAAACCAACCCGACATTATATGTATAGAAGTTTTAAATATATTTAATGTATAAAAATATTTATGATAGAGTGTAGTTTATAAATATTTCTTAAACTTTTTCATAGTTTTATCTTTTAACGTATTATTTCAAACTTGGGCTTATAATTTTTGGATGCTCCAATAAGTTTTATAGTACATAAATGTTAGTAACTTAAATAAATCTTAAACCAAAATCAAATCAATACTAATGCTAATTAAAGACATTCAATTCGATTGTACTATGAATGAAAATAGTGTTGGATATTTATTTTTTAGTTTTTCTATTGGTTAGATAAAATGTGTAACTTATTTTTCTTTTAATGGTTAGTCATGTAAATAATAGTAATTATTAGTCATAATTTTAAATTATGTTTGTTTACATTATGACTTATTAATAATATTTATGCGACTTTATTATCTTTATTGTCGAATATTTTAGTACAATGCCATGACTCATCTCATATTTATGTTGTTTTATTGAAAACACATTATATAGTTCTGTCTTACTATGATAAAAAAAAAATATGTGGAGCACAAATTTCACATTTTGTGCTATGATGAATTTATGAAAAAAAAAAACGAAAAGTCCGAAAAAATCCGAAGACCCAAGAAATCCGAGAAAAACCGAGATTAAACGACTTTTATTGGTTTGGTTTGGTATTTAATTTTAATAACCCGATACAATTGACTTGATTTGGTAATTAGAAAATCCGAACCAACCCAACTTATATACCCCTTCCAGATATGACCTAGTCACACAACTAAGCTAGGAAAAAGCAAGAGAAAAGACAAACCAAATCCCTTTTGACTGTTTCTTTGTTTATCCTTATAGTATAGTAAGATTTATTGGCCGCGCTATGGATGTGGACTTACTTAAGTAAGACCTGCGTATTCCCTCTCGTCAACAAGTCATCTTACACGTACAACCCGGCTTACATTAATACTTTAACTTTTACACACTTACACTGTAAAGAGATTACACTATTAAATCACCTAAATTATAATTTTACAGGTAAAGTATTTCTAATTAATGGAATCACCGTTTAACCAAAAAATAAATTTCTCGGTCAAAGCCTTTTTTTCTAAAGAATAACTCGAATTACTGATAACCAAGAAATTACGTACTTTCTCAATTATATGAAAGGAAATACACATGACAAGAAATATAGAAGTAATTGAGCAAAATAAATAAATAATTATATTCCAATAATAATCAGAACGTGTCCTTACAAGTGAAATTATCTTCCCTTATATAAAGGTTTACAAATATAACGTTTCCTTCCTTTTATGTATGAATCATTATGAGCATTAATGACATTAATGAACTGTTATAATTGACAATTGTAACTGTTCATGAACATTCTATAACGATTTCGATTCTTCTTCCTCATTAATTGGAGGTTCGTGAATCTTCCCTTTTTACTGTATTGATTCACTCCGTCCGAGTCTCTTCATTGAACAATTTAGGTTCGAGCAACTGGGTCCTTTCATCTCGTGAGTGATTTGTTCGTACCTCTTGTAGCTCGTGCATCTTTTAATTGTAGCACTCCAGTTGTCATCTTCTTAGCGATTCACGTATCATGCCCTATCAGCCACATATAATTCTACGAGTAATATTTATTTTCTACTAATATAGATAGTACCCCCACTTGCCGAATATTCTGCAATTGAATATTTGGGAAGTGGTATGTATTTATGGCGAGAATTTTTTGCTGTTGTTTCCCATGTATAATTGTGTCTTCTTCAAAACCAATGTGTCGCATGTCACTTCCATTTAATGCATGTGCCACGTGGACTTTATCGATTGGGTCTGCGACTCTTCAATGGTTTTTAGGGTTTTCTTGCGGCTGCATCAGTCACGAAGTGACTGTTTCATTATGACGTTAATTTCCATCATGACTTACTTTACATGACAATTGTTTCTTCTTATAAATACCTCATGTGCCTTTAGTTCCACGAAAACCTTCAATCTACTGTTCTTTCTCTTTAATTGTTCTTGTTCTTCAGCACGTATTATTTTCTTGTACAACCATGTCTTCATCAAACCCCGATCCTTGCACAGTAGTAATTGTAGATGAGCTTTCCCATTCAACGCTCTTGTTAGGAGTAGAAGAGGGGGTAGGTTGCATAACTTAGGATCTTTATCTGTTCGTGGTTCTACTTCTCAACCCACCGTTGTTACCCCTTCTTCTTCTAGGAATAGGGCTTCTTCAACCTATGGATCTTATGCCAGAAATAGGGAATCAAGTGAACCCATTCGAGAACCAATGGTTGATGAAATCGTTCCTGTAGATTTTTCTTTCTCCACTGATCGTGAATCAATTAGAAACCAAGTTACTTCTATGACTTCCCATGATCGTGCCAATGTCTATCCTTCCTAGATTACTAACGACTTGATTTCTCTTGTGCGAAGAGAATGCCACTGGAAATCTGATTTTCCAATTTTAGTTCCTGGTCCAAACCAAAGGATAACTTCGTACCAAGCTAGTTACTCTTTTGTTTACACATATCCTTTTACATTAGGTTTCAGACCACTTATTGACCCATCGATCATAGAATTTTGTCAATTCTTTGACGTTTTCTTAGGATAGATTGGTCCTATTTTATGGAGAACTATTGCATGTTTACGATACCTATCTAATTTGGCGTCTTACCCTTCACCTTTCAACACTTTCTCCACCTTTATTCCCCTAAGTTGTTTCGTTCAGGGGTTTTTAACCTTGTGGCCAGGAGCAAAAGGGTTTTGGTTAGCCCTGAAGATGATAGAGATCGTAGCTGGTACGCCCGTTTCGTTGCTGGTCCCACAAGTAGTTTGGTGGGTGAGGAGAAAATGCCTTTCTCATAGGTTTGGTTGGAAAGTCAAGACTCATAGTATCATTCTCTTTAATTTTTCTCCTTTCTTTATTTTATTTGGAAGTTACTAACTTTTTCCTCTGCTAGGGTTTCCCATTCGAAATGTCAGTGCTGCATCTATTACTTCATCAAGACTCTCTTTGTCCCTTGCTCAAGAGATGATTTTAAATTCTTCATCAAAGAGAAAACAGAAGAAGCTCATGGCTCTGAGGGTGAAGAGGAACAAGAAGAGGGTTACTTAGTGCGCAAGCCTCGGGCTATGAGGCACGTTATTTCAGATGATGAAGCCACCCTCCTCCAAGTTCAGTTCCTGTGAATGAGCCTGAAAGTTCTACCTTAGTGAGTTCTGATGAAGAGATGCATGTTGCCCCTCGTGACTCTATCGATCAATTGTTTACCCATGGCTTTGATAGTGTAGATTTTGGTACTGTTTCTAAAGAAGCACCCCTTGACTCTTTTCTAGTGTCTACTCCTATTGGTTCTCAGTTTTCCGTTCCTGTTGCTGCTGATAATGCTCCTCTCGTGGCTATTTTCACTTCCTCAACTGTCCCTATTGCTACCACTTCTCTTGTTAAAGTTGGTTCTTCCAGTAGCAATAGGATGATGAATAAGGTTACCATTGAAGTCCCCGAGGATGGTAATCATTTGAAAAAATCTTTTCAAGCCGACGTATGGCTAAAACCTCTACTTGGCCCAGTTGAGAAGTCAAAGTTGGAAAGCCACAGTTCCTTGACGTGGATGAATGATATTGTTCATTTATCTTTGAAGGTACAAGTCTTAGCTCTTTCCTTTATTTTCCTAGTGATTTTTTATCTTTGTTTGATAAACACTTCTTTCCTTTATTTTGTAGATCAACTTGATAGGCAAAAAACTTATGAAGAGGATTGTGCACACTGAGCAGCTAGTCAACGATTATCGTACAGAGGCGGACAACTGGAAGGAACAATACGAGGGTCTTCAGTTGGAAAAGGAAGCTTTAGATGAGGAGAATTGCACTTTAGAACAACAAGTAAGAGTGATGACGACAGAATTGGAAATTGAAAAAGCCTCTTCCAGTCAAGTTGGCAAGGACAAAGACATCCTTGAGTCTTCATTTGCAGAGCAACTTTCTAAAGCTACAGAAGAAATTAGGGGTTTGAAAGAACTCCTTAATCAGAAGGAGACCTATGCCGGGGAGCTTGTTCAAACACTCACTCAGGCTCAAGAAGACCTCTGTTTATCTTCTGATAAGGTCCAGTTCTTGGAGAGATCACTCGCCCCTTTGAAGGCTTCTTTGGCTGAAAGAGAAGAGTTGAAGGCTGAAATTGAGCAATGAGAGAAGGATGTTGAGGCCCTTAAAGATAAATCAACTCTTGATGTAAGCTGGGCTTTTCTGAACATGCGCCTCGAGACTTTGATGGAGGCTAGCCAGGAAGGCTTTGACTTGAGTGCTGAGATTGCAAAAGCTAAGGAAACTATTGAAAAGACTCTGCAAAGTCAAAACTTTTCCTCACCTGAAGTCGGCATTCCCAAAGGTGATGAACTTACTCATGGTGAAGTTGGTGTCCAAGCCTCTTCTGCTCAAGTTGAATCTTTTCCCGCTGCTGATGATACCATATTAGATTCTGCCACTCCCGTTGCTGATAGTACTGCTTTGGATTCTTGGCAAGTTTTTACCCCTGGTCCATTTTGGGGTTTAATAGCAAATACCTTGGTTTTAACTAAGTTCATACTTAGTTTTTGCCAGGTTTAATATATAAAATTTCATTTGAGTTTCTATTTTACTCTTAATCTTGCATTTAAAAATGCTTTAGTATTTCATGATTTTGGTATAGACACGAATTTTTATAAAAGAGGTCTCTTTTATAAACAACACTAATGAAGAAGACATCTCAACTGAATATTGGTGTAAGTATATGAAAGAAGTAGGAAAATACATATTTCTCA
Source organism: Nicotiana undulata (assembly GCA_005239495.1). Classification (NCBI taxonomy): domain Eukaryota; kingdom Viridiplantae; phylum Streptophyta; class Magnoliopsida; order Solanales; family Solanaceae; genus Nicotiana; species Nicotiana undulata. The sequence goes on from ML288408.1 coordinate 8,971, forward strand.
AAAATTTCTTGAATAATTTGAGGAATTTTTGTATTTGAACTTACAAATTATATAACACTTTACATGTATTCGAGTAACGTTTTGTACAATATCTATAACTCTTTTTCATAACTGTTTCCTTATAACAAATTTCACAAAATTCTAGGGTATATTTTGCAACCCATGACAAATCATTTCCCTTAACCTAATTACTCGTAGGATCTTGTAATTTACATCCGCGAGTTTACACTTTATCAAAGCTTAATACAAAGGTTTTTGAATCAGGCTTGTGTTTTTTGGTTCTTGATTTGCTATTGACTTTTGACTTTTTTGGGTTGATCCAGGGTTGACTTGAATCCTAACTTTTTTAGTCTACTTTGCCTTCCATAATCCCCCAAGTATTAGAGCTTTGAAGTATGAAATCTCGATCACTTGATTATTCCTTCTATGTGGTCCATTTTCTGAAAGGAAAATACATACGGGATTCAGAGGTTTATTTTTAATGATGACTGCATAATCCTTTTAATTTCCATCAGAAAGGTTGTACCCCTAGACCAGGAATAGTTTTGTATCTCACGTGTCTTTCAGGTCTAATATCTTCATTTGGTGTGGGCTAGCTTTTTTCTATTATCTAAAATTATTAGTATAATTTAACTGAACAAAATAAAATCATATTTAAGTGATACCTGACCGGGGGTATTTCCCTTGTTTAGAAATAATATTTCTTCAGCTGAATACCAATCCAATTCGATTCCATGATTTCTAACTCATAAGCACCTTTCCCAGCGATACCTCGAACTTTATAAGGACCTTCCCAATTTGGGTCCAACTTTCCTGCTCCAACTATTTTTGTTGATTGAAAAACCTTTTTGAGAACAAATTTCCCAATCTTGAAGTATCTGAGATGAGCCTTCCTGTTGTAATATCGTTCAAAATTTTCTTTTTTGTTGCCATTCTTATTAAAGCTGCTTCTCTTCTTTGCTCGAGTAAATCCAAGTTCATTCTTAACTCTTCATCATTTGATTCTTCCGTTGCTTGTGTGAATCTCGTACTTGGATTTCCTATTTCTACTTGAATTAAAGCTTCAGAACCATAAACAAGTGAAAATGGCGTTTCTCCCGTGCCTATCTTTGTTGTTCTTCGATAAGCCCATAATACTTCTGGTAACACCTCGGTCCAATTGCCTTTTGATTCTTCTAATCTTTTCTTAAAATTATTAATAATAATCTTGTTTGTTGACTCATATTATCCATTTTCCACGGGATGATAAGGTGAGGAAGTTATTCGTTTGATTAGCCAACTTTGAAAAAATTCTGTGACTTTCGAGCCTATAAACTATGGGCCATTATAACATACGATTTCTTTTGGCACTCCGAATCGGCATATAACATTCCGCCAAATAAAATCCATTACTTCCTTTTCTCGCACCTGTTTGAAAGCTCCTGCCTCTACCTATTTGGAAAAATAATCGTTAATACTAACAAAAATCATACCTTTCCTTTAGCGTGTTGAAAAGGACCCACTATATCAATTGCCCACTTCATGAATGGCACAGAGAAATAACCGTATGTAATAATTCTGATGGGTGATGCATATTATTGCCATATTGTTGGCATCTGTTACACTTTGCTACAAAACTTTTTGCATCTTCCTCCATTTTAGGCCAGTAGTATCCTGCTCTAATTAGAGTTCTTACCAAAGATCTACCTCATGCGTGATTTCCATAATGCCCCTCATGTACTTATTTCATCATATATTCTGTTTGAGGGGGTCCAAGACATCTTGCTAAAGGTCCACCGAACATTTTTCAATATAGATTTCCTTGAATTAAATAGTAATGAGCAGCTTTTCGTCGAAGCGACTGAGATTCTTTTTTACCTTCAGGGTACGGTTCCATACTGCAAACAATTAACAAGCTCGTTTCTCCAATCCCAAGTTAGATTATTAAAACTTACCTCATTTTTATCTTGGTCTAGTGTTGAATGAAATAAATGTATTACGATAGCATTTTCTGCACTTGTTATTTCTGCAACCGATGCAAGGTTAGCTAATGCATCTGCTTCTGAATTTTCTTCCCTTGTTATTTGTAAAATCTTCCATGATTGAAATTGCAATTCTCGTACCTTTTCCAAATATCGTTGCATCCGTGCCTCTCTAGCTATGTAAGTCCCCTGCATCTGGTTGACTACCAGCTAAGAATCACTTTTAATAACGATTTTCTCTATGGAGAGTTCTCGTGCTAGTTCTAACCCTGCAATTACAACTTCGTACTCTGCTGCATTGTTAGTAATAGGGTGGATTGGGTTCATCCCTGTAGTAATTGAATGAATTGAGTTGTCAACATGAAAGCATAAGAACTCAACGGGATTCCCAGCATCTCGTAGAAAAAGAGTATGTAATGTAGATTTTTCAGAAGGGTCTAAATAAGACAAAGGAGTTTTCATAATTTAATTTTTTTGATCATAAATAATCGCTAACAAGAATTTGGTTCTTTTGAGAGATACAACCGGGAGGAGCTAATTCAAACCCCTCTATGAAGCAGAGAATGATCGATCAAAGACTGAGAAGATAGAAGAAGATCTTTTAAGCATCGGTTGCGACATCGAATGAGACTTATCCAGGGATCAAAGACTTCGGTTGTCTTTCGTCTTTGAAGAAGTCAAACGCAGCCTAGAAAGAGGCTACGAAGCGGTCGAGGGTTGAGTGAGGGCCAGTGGTTGCGTTGCGTACCAAGATCGAGTCCTAGACAAGCAGATCTAATTTTAAAAGCCGGAACAGTAACAATGAAAATGGCCCCCTCTTTAGTGAGATTATATGAGCAAATGTCTAAACCAAAATATGTTATTGCTATGGGAGCCTGTACAATTACGGGCGGGATGTTCAGTACCGATTCTTATAGTATTGTTCGGGGAGTCGATAAGCTAATTTTTTCTTATCTATCGGGAGTTCAGTTCAGCGTCACAAACTTTTTTGTTTTTATGCCGGAGAGTTCTCTTCGTAAGAAAATATCTCGAGAACTCTATGAAGATCGAATTAGGTCTCAANTAACAATATTTATGTTATGAAAGAGTACGAAAAAAAAAGATTTTTTCCTTATTTGATCGGATTAAAAAGAAACTTTGGGATTGCTGAATCACAGACAAAAAAAAAAAAAGAAAAAAAAAGAAATCCTTCCAACCGCGGAATTGAACACAAGACTGACTTCGGCCAGGTTCTTTTATCAATCTCCTGGCCCTTGCTTAAATCCTTGTTCCGTAAACTGGTCGCTGGTAGATCTGATCGGATCTCGGACACGCGAGAATCCAGCCCGGGAGGAATGCATGGTTCCCTGGCTCTTCATGGGACGGACGTTCGCAGTCCTCCTCCATCTAATCTAACCCTACCTCGTTCGCCCAGGCCAGTTATTAGAGCGATGCCCCCTTTCTTTGGAAAGAGTTGACTTCTTCCTGTGCAGGATAGCCACTGACTCTTCCAATTAATTAAGATATAGGGAAAGGCCAACGCGTCAAAGTAAAGTCAGGTTCAGCAATCGACGTAACAATTGCTTGTCTTATACTTTCTCCCGAAGTTGGAATTAAAACAATACCCAAACCTTCCCCTTTAATATTTGAGGAGTCATCAGTAAATAGAGTCCACCTACCTGGATTAGATCACTGTGAATATTTGTAATTCCTTTTCTACTTCAGGAACCATTTTTGTGCTAAAATCTGCTAAAACCTGTGGTTTTATTGCAGTTCTAGGTTGGTACATGATATCATACTTACTGAGTTCTATTTCTTACTTGGCTAATCTACTTGACAATTCTTGTTTATGTAAAATATTCCTTAAAGGATATGCAGTTATTACGAAAATAGGGTGACATTGAAAGTAAGGTCTCATCTTTCTAGATACCATAACTAATGCTAAAGCAAGTTTTTCTAAATGAGGATATCTAGTCTCAGCATCCAACAAAGATTTACTGACATAATAAATTGGAGATTTCTTACCTTTGTCTTCTCATACTAAAACTGCACTTACAACCATTTATGAAACTGCGAGATAAATAAACAACCTCTCTCCATCTTTTGGTTTAGCCAGCAAAGGAGGATTTGACAAGTATGACTTTAAATTTTAGAGGGCTTGTTGGCATTCTTCAGTCCACTCAAATTGATTTTGCCTTTTTAGCACTGAAAAGAATTTGAAGCTTTTCTCCGAAGACATAGAAATAAACCTTCCCAGAGCTGCTATCCTACCTATAAATCTTTGTACCTCTTTTTTGCTCGTTAGTATATAAGGAATTACTTCAATAGCCTTGATCTGTGCAAGATTTACTTCAATACCTTTATTAGAAACAAGAAAACCTAAGAACTTACTTGAAGCTACGCCGAAGGCACACTTTTCTGGGTTTAATTTCATATTATAGTTGTGGAGGATCTCGAAAGTATTTGAATGATTTTGAAAATGATCTTCCGCTTGTGAAGATTTGACTAGCATATCATCACTATATACTTACATAGTCTTTACAAGGTATTCTTGAAATATCTTGGTCACCAACCTTTGATATGTGGCTCCAGCGTTTTTCAAACCAAAAGGCATGACTTTGTAACATTAAGTCCCCCCTCGTCATGAATCACTTGATTCTTGAATGAACCTTGCTTCCTCTTCTTTATGATAGATCTTCATTCCAGTTATGATTCATCGCCTCCGAAGGTATACCTGTTGATAACTAGGGATTTTAGCCTATTATTTTCTCTCTCTTGCTTAGGTTTTGTCTAACAAATGAGTAAAGGTATTCCCGAAAACTAACTTAATGTGATTGCTTGCAGGGTTTGGTAAAAATGAGGTAAAGAAGCCATAATCAACTCATGAAGGAGTCAAACTTGCTCAAATCCAAGGCTGAGACGGGATCTCTGAGAGCGGCAAAAAAGCGCGGCCGCGTAACGACCACCGCTGAGGTGGCCACTATTACACGATCCGCGAAAGTAGATTCAGAGAAGCTGCTTGGAGTACAAAATCACTGCTGGCCGCATTGGAAAAGCGCGACCGCGAAATCTGTGGCGCGACCGCGATGGGATTTTCGCTGAGAGCATGGTTTGAGATTCATAGACCCTGCAAGTTAGGCTTAACTGAAGAACGCGGTCCGCATCCAAAATTACGCGGCCGCGATGGAAGCTCACGTAGACGTGGTTGAAATTACGCAGTCCGCGAAACTAAGCCCAATCGAAGCCTAGAATTGAATAAATGCGGACCGCGCTCATTATTACACGATCGCGAAAGCTCAAGCGCGGACGCGGTCAGAATTACGCATTCACGAATCCTTCGCAGGGGAATTTTTGTCCAAAAAGTTTAGCTATGTTTAAATAGACCTTTTGACATTTTTAGGTCAAGTTTTGTTTTATAGAGCACGTGAACAACTGGGTTTTACCTTTTTGAGTAATTTTAGAGTAGATTTATCTTCAATCCTTAGTTTTTTATCTTGTATTTGAATATTATGGCTTATATTTCATCTTTACCTTTGATTTCTGCTATTATAATGAGTAGCTAGACCCGTAGCTAGAGTTGTGACCCAACCCTAGTGTGGGTATTTAATGGGTCTTGAATTTTAGGGTTTAATTGTTTATGGGTTAGTTGTATTTGGCCTAATTCATGCTTTAATTGTAGAATTGGTAGTTGCAAACACTAATTCATGCCTTTATGATTCTTCTTGAGAAAGAGGGACTTTGTGTAGGAAAATTAGGCTAACAAGGAATTAGGGAAAATTCAAGAGATTGATAGCCCCAATTAAAGGGTTAAACCTAGAGATAGTAATACCCGACTTGAGCCAATATAATTTGTTATGCATGAATACCCATTTGGACTTGAGAAAGCAAAATTGGGCAATGTCACTCAAACTACCGAGAGGTATAGAGTGAGAACTTATGGGTGATGGTTATATCACGACCCCAATCATAACAAGCTTGTCCTAGATTCTCAATACCCATTAGATACTCACCTAGGAGAAAGTCACTTCCATAGTGCTTTTTAATACTTGAAAACTGTCACGACCCAGAATCCTAATCCGAGTCGTGATGGCACCCAACGACGGGGTTAGGCAAGCCAACGCAAACTACACCAAGTTCTACCCTTCCCATTTAATTAAACAAGTCAGAGATTTACAGTTATAACAACTAACATGATACTAGCCTTGAGCGAAAGTAAGTCATAGTAGATACAAAGCCGAGATATAACATACACTTGGATATACATCCCAAAACCCAAAAAATAAAATAAAATATAAATACACTATGCGTCTGTGCCAGGAACTAGTGTCACGAGTGTCATGGGAAACTACTGAATATACAATGACTACAGTATATACAGAGTCTCTGTCTGAATGAAATGGACAGAGGAATACAACAAAAGAGCTCCATGGTGCTGCTATAAAGTCGCCGGGAAAGCAGCTCACCCTGAAGTATGACCACGCTATCAATATCCAGCACCGGCCTGATAGTCAGGCGTGCCAGCCTCCGGACCTGTACAGTCAAGTACAGAAAAGAAAAGAAAGTGCAGCATGAGTACATATTAAATAAATATGTACCTAGTGAGTATCCCGCCTAAACTCGAAGAAGTAGTGACGAGAGGTCGACTCGATACTTACTAAGGTCCAGCAGTAATAACATATGATAAAATATGATGAAATACAGTAGGCATGTAAGGTAAATAAGCAACAAGTACATATACTAAAAGCAGAAAAATCCAAACAGCTACTGAACTTAAACAATAAAGCACTTTCAAGAGTAAGACCACCGAATGAAACAAAAATCACAAATTCTTAGATCCGCCGTGGCGTACGGCCCGCTCCCATAAGGTACTTTCTACACTCGCCGTGGCATACGGTCCGATCCCATATTCATTTCAATTTCTTTTCAACACTGCCGTGGCGTACGACCCGATCCCATATTCATTTCAATTTCTTTTCAACACTGCCGTGGCGTACGACCCGATCCCATATATTTCAATCGCTTTCAACACTGCCGTGGCATACGGCCGGATCCCATATATTTCAATTACATTTCAATTCCGCCGTGGCGTACGGCCCACTCCCATATATTTAACAATATCTTTTCAATTCCGCCGTGGCGTATGACCCGCTCCCATATATTTCACAATTTCTTTTCAATTCCGCCGTGGCATACGACCCGCTCCCATATATTTCACAATTTCTTTTCAATTCCGCCATGGCGTACGACCCGCTCCCATATATTTCACAATTTCTTTTCAATTCCGCCGCGGCGTACAACCCACTCCCATATTTTTCACAATTTCTTTTCAATAAAGCCTCAGGAGAATAACGCGATGCAAAACATAATTTTGTAGTACATATGGCATTACAATAAATCATATGAAGCATTACAAAGAAAAACATATCAGGCATTACAAGAAAAACATATTTAAGGCATTACAGGAAAAACATACAAGGCATGATGTGGGCCTAACTACCCGGACATAACAATAATAGCCGCTACGTACGGACTCTCGTCACTTGGCGCGTACGTAGCCCCCAAACAAGTTATACATAGCATATACATCACCTTTGGGGACAATTCCCTCTTACAAGGTTAGAAAGGAGACTCACCTCGTGTCGAATCTACCCCTCGGACCACAATTGCGCCCGAAACTCCGAATTCTATACCCGAGGACTCGCAACTAGTCAAAAGATATACAATAACATCAATGCATGTACAATGTGATAACTTATCTTAGTTATTCAATAAAATCGCCATTCTTGAAGAATTCCCAATTTCCAACCCCGGCCTCTCATGGTCAACTTCCGAAAATTCTTGAAGGGATCACTCACTTATAGCCTAAGGATCATTAAGGTGTGATTTCTACTTGATTTCATGGCCTAAAATGGAAAATTACAAAATCCTCAAGAACCCTATAATTACTACCTAATTCTATGATTTTAGATAATTTAGTAGTGAATTTAACTAGGGATTAGTGTTTGAAACTAGTAAAACTATGGAGTTTACTTACCTCAATAGCAGTGGTGGAAGGTCCCTTGAAGAGCTCTCTAAAATCTTGAAGAGGAAGATGAAAATGGAGGAACAAGGCTAAGTCCCGTATTTTATAAAACTGCCCAGTGATTCCTTCACTGCGATCGCGACAAGGGGCCTACGATCGCGAAGGCCAACTGGCCAGACCTCTGCGATCGCGGTAGAGGTCCTGCGATCAGCAAGAACAAACTCACCCGGCCCAAACGCGACTCTATGCGATCGCAAGAAAAGGGCTGCGATCGCGAAGGTGTGGAACCCAGACCTCTGCGATCGCGGAGGGGAGGCTGCGATCGCAGTGAACAATCACTAGCCCAGCAAAATCCTTCTCCGCGATCGCAACCCATCTTCTGCTATCGCAGAGAAGGAAACCAGATAGCATTTTTCTGGTTTTCCTACTTACCTCCCGGTGGTCCAAAACACATCCGAGCCCCTCGGGACCCCCGCCAAAAGCACCGACAAGTCTGTATTCGTGACACGGACTCGCTCGAAATCTCGAAACATGAAAAACAACAGCGAAACTTAGAATTCAACCCCAAAACCAAATTGAATCAAAACTTAAGAACTTGGAATTCTAGAATTCACTTCTACGCGCCGAACCGGCCTAAATTACTCGGAATGCCTTCAAATTTTTCAAACAAGTTATAAATGACACAACGGAACTATTCTCGGTCTCGGAATTTCATTCGGACCTCGAGAACATAAACTCACCTTTCAAGCCAAATTTTAAATTCTTTAAAAACCTCAAAACTTCATTAACTCCAATTTTCCTCATTTTGATCCGAAACCAATCAAATCAAGTCTGTTTCTTACCAAATTTCACAGATAACTTATATAACACATATTGAACCTGTTTCGGGCTCCGAAATCATAATACGGGCCCGGCAGCACAGGTTTCACATCAAGGTTCATTTTCATAAGCCTTTAATATTTTCATAAAACAATTTTCTTTAAAAATTCATTTCTCGGACTTGGGTCCTCGGAATTCGATTCCGGGCATACGCCCAAGTCCCATATTTTCCTACGGACCTTTAGGGACCGTCGGATCACGGATCCGGGTCCGTTTACCAAAAATGTTGACCAAAGTCAACTTTATTCAATTAATTACCAAAAATTTAATTCTTAATCAAGTTTTTCACATAAAGGTTTTCCGGCTACGCGCCCGGGCTGTGCACACACATCGAGGTAAGATTAATGGAGGCTTTCGGGCCTCAGAACACAGTCAAAAGTAGATGCACATAAGATGACCCCTTTTTGAGTCATCACAATCTCCCCGTCTAAAACAAACGTTCGTCCTCGAACGGACATAGAATCGTACCTGAAGTGCCGAATAGCTGTGGATACCTGCTCCGCATGTCCTCCTCGGACTCCCAAGTCGCCTCATCGACTAGTTGGCCCCTCCACTGGACCTTTACGTCAGAAATTCTCTTAGACCTAAACTGGCGGTCCTGCCTGTCAATAATAGCGATTGGCTCCTCCTCGAAGCCCAACTTCTCATCTAACTGAATAGTGCTGAAATCAATCACGTGAGAGAAATCAGCATGATATCTCCGGAGCATGGATACATGAAATACCGGATGAACTCTTAATAAGGCGGGAGGTAAAGCGAGCTAAAAAGAAACCTCCCCGACTCCCCTCAACACCTCAAAAGGGCCTATAAACCCGGGGCTCAGCTTGCCCCTCTTCCCTAATCTCATAACGCCCTTCATCTGCGAAATCTTCAACATAACCTTATCTCCCTCCATAAATGCTACATCACGCGCCCGCTGATCCGCGTAACTCTTCTGCCTAGACTGTGCTGTACGGAGCCTTTCCTGAATAATCTTTACCCTTTCCAAGGCATCTCTCACCAGATCTGTACCATATAGCTTGGCCTCGCTAGGCTCAAACCACCCAATCGAAGAACGACATCGCCGACCATATAAAGCCTTGAATGGAGCCATCTCGATGCTGGACTGATAACTGTTATTGTATGCAAACTCTGCCAAAGGCAAGAACTGGACCCATTGACCGCCAAAATCAATCACACAAGCCCTGAGCATATCCTCCAAAATCTGAACTGTACGCTCCAACTGACTATCAGTCTGAGGGTTAAATGCTCAGCTGAGACCTATCTGAGTGCCCATCTCACTGTGCAATGCTCTCCAAAAGTGCGAGGTGAACTAAGGACTTCGATATGATATAATGGACACCGGCACACCGTGCAACCGGACTATCTCCGAACATAAATCTAGGCCAGCCTCTCCGTAGAATAAGTAGTAGCCACAGGAATGAAATGCGC
>ML288411.1:0-55515 GCA_005239495.1 Nicotiana undulata
GTGCAGGTATTGAGGTTGGTTCGTCTGTTCGTCCGTCAGCTGATAGGTACTGATCGCGGCGCCGCTCCACACAGTGAGCTGTCTCCTTGGCGTTTTCTTGACAGCACCTCTGGAGCCTCCTAGTTTCATTTTGCTCAATCTTTTGTTCTAGACTGCGGCTTGTATATTTTGTATATGTATTTCTGCTGTTGTACCTATGTAGCCGCCCGTTGACACTGTGACACTAGTCCTGGCACACACTTGTTGTAGTTATCGGGGTTGTATATGTATTGGGCCTAGCTGTGGTTCAGCTTGTTTCTACGGCCTTACCCCATGTAGTTATTTTATTCCGAATTTTCATTGTTATTGTTGTTCGTTGGCTTGCCTAACCTCGCCGTTAGGCGCCATCACGACCCGGACCGGTTTTGGACCGTGACAATATTCAAAAATACAAAATTCTAGGTTTTTCTTCAAATTTCCAATTGGCTACTAATTTCCATGGCCAAATCTATATACAAACCTCGTATTTAACTTGAGATGAGTAGGAACAACTTACCTTGACGTAGGTGACGAAAATCCCCTTTTGAAGCTCTCCAGAAAATCGCCCCAACCATGAGTAAAATGAGATAAATGGCCAAAAATCTCGGTTTAAAACAATACACTGCCCAGACCCTTCCACTTCGCGATCGCAGAAAAACCATCGCGATCGCGAAGGCCAACAATCTTGCTGCCCCAAAACTTCTTTTTCGCGATCACAGACTTTACCACGCGTTCGCGATGTACCACAATCCAGAACCACGCAATCTCATACCAAGCTTCGCGTTCGCATAGGCCAAACGGCCCCTTGGCCCAGCTCTCAAAATACATGCCCCACGTTCGCGTAGAGATCTCAGCCCAAACAACCCCGTTTGCACTCCCTTCACCGCAAATGCATATGCCAATCCAGCAGCCCTCCAATTTCCTTCTTCGCGATCGCACACTGAGGGCCGCGATCGCGAAGCACACCAGATACACCAGAAGACAGCAACAACAAAATAGAGAAAAATGGTCTGAACTTGCCTCGAAACACACCCGAGGCCCCCGGGACCCCGTCCAATCACACGACTTAGTCCCATAACATCCCAAGGACATGCTCGAGGCCTCAAATCACATCAAACCACGAATCGCACTCCAATCCAAACTTTATGAACTTTGAAATTCCAAACTTCTACATTCGATGTCGAAACCTATCAAATCACGTCCGATTGACCCCAAATTTTGCACACAAGTCATATTCAACATTACAAACCTGCTCCAACTTCCGGAATCGCATTCTGACCCCGATATCAAAATTTTCAATTCCGGCCGGATTTCTCAAAAACCTTCAAATTCCTATCTTTAGCCAAATGACTTCAAAATGACCTACGGACATCCGAACTCACTTCCGATCGCGCTCCCAACTCCAGAATCACATACAGAGCTATTCCCAGGCTCAGAATCCCAAAGGACATCTATAACACTGAAACACCTTCCAACCCAAATTTATGAAATTCTTCTAAAATGTTATCTTCCATAATATGCGCTGAAACGCTGCTGGGTTATCCAACTCTCGATACGAACATACGCCCAAGTCCGAAATCATCATACGAACCTTCTAGAACCTTCAAATCCTGATTCGGAGGACGTTTACTAAAAACCCCAATCTTAGTCCTTTTTTCCAACTTAAGGCTTCTGAAATAAGAATTTTCCTTCCAAATTGACTTTGACCTTCCCAAAATTCAATTCCGAGCATGCCTATGAGTCGTAATACCTGAAACGAGGTTGCCCGTGACCTCAAACTGCTGAACGACGCGCTAGATATCAAAACGACCGGTCGAGTCGTTACATTCTCTCCCACTTAAATATATGTTCGTCCTCGAATGTGCTAAGAACTGCTTTGGAGTTATCTGAAATCACTGTTTAACGCCTCGTGAACCTGCCCGCACTACCACAATCCAGTTGAGCACATTAGCTTAATCAAATCCGAAGACATCTTCTTTTATCCTTACGATAAGCTCAGAACCTAGTTCCAACACCCGAAATTCTCTGCCAGGCCTGTTCCAATATATAAACACCGCATCAACTACCACACGAGGTACCAGAACATGACTGCATATCTTTGTTGAATCAGCACCATGCACCACATAATTCATCATCTAACCCCAATGACGTTCCCTGAACCTTAATAGCCAAAAATTCCATTAATCTGATGCTCCCAGTGCATCTTCTTATATATACATACATCCTGCTAAAATGTTGACGATACTATCACAACGGAGGAGATGTGTAGAATTCCTAACGAACTGCAGAGTTAACCAAATATTGAATCTCTCCCTTTTGACTAAAATCATCACCTCATTACTAACCAAATATTGGTAATTGCCATGTAATATACTTCACATAATCTTATCGCACCGATCCCTGATCCATAAATCTCGCCTCACCCAGTATGAACCGTTCAAACAACCAATCACCCCCATACATGATGATCAGTCTCACACGATGGCACATTGCGCCAATAGGCCACAATTCGAACATGATACATAAGAAAATGACTCAGGAAGGGACTACTCGACTCACGCAACTAATATGAACTTTCCTCATAAAATAGGAAGTAAAACACAAGAAAAATAACTATAGGGAACCGTACTCAACATCACACTGTTGCGGCGTGCAACCCGATCCAAATAACATACCTGTGGAGGCGTGCCACCCTATCCCATCATGAAATTCACATAAGGAGATATACACGGAGCTGAATTGCTCACTATTACAAATTACTGAATATCGGTCACAAGCACGCTAAGTGCATAGTACCGTCCCGGGGAGGCTGATAGAGCCATATGCTACAAAACTTAAGCACAACTGAGGTGCGATATATATACTCTAAATCTCAAGAGCTCTCCTACTCACAAAGCATCATTATTACACGGAAACTCAGCACATAGGAATTTATCAAGCCGTTTCACAACTCACGCGGCACAATCGCAACATTACATGAATTGGACGAAGACGAAACAACATCTGATATTCCGACACCCCTCACTAAGGAGCGCCATACTGAAATGAACACATCTGACTCGCATGAAGCCCATCTTGTTTAAGTCCATTCATACACTTCAAGATGATTCTGCTCGCACTGAACTAGGTTGATAGCCTTACTTGGGTCCATAATAACCCACTTCTCCTCATAACACGCAAGAAACACCATCATAGCCGGGACAACACCCCACAATCCACAAAAAAGATGAACTGGACGCCTTCTAGGCATAAATTCTCAATAAGCAATATTACACTTCCTTATACTCAATCTAAATCTTCAATCAATCCGGTGACTACATGTCACACTTATACAATCTTCCCGTGGTCATTCTCCCACGTCCTCCCACACAGGGTAACAGGTCTACACATCCATATCGCCGACCATATTGACGTTGTAAAACAAATCAAGAACCCATAACCAGGATGCAAAGCCATTTTCATCAAACACCGATCTCAGGTGACACTGAAGACAACACTAGCTTACTCTAAACATCCAAATCCCATTCTCTCGCTCATCCGAGCTCATGACATCCTTGTTAACACCGAACCGCAATCTCGATCCTTACTTCTTGTTACATACCGTTTACTACACCTAACATGCCAATATGGGATTACGCAAGAATTCCATCATAACTCCTGAACCACTAATAGGAGGAACACTTCATCATATAGAAACCTTTTACTTACCTCAATTTAAGAGAACCATAACAACACACAAGTGAATTATCAGAATCACCCAACATGCAAATCCTTAAGTAGTGTTCTATACCACCATAAACCTTCCGGGATCCGCCTACGCCTGACAGGCCATAGTACTTGAATGCTTCCAAATAAATCCCCTTACGGCGGCCGACAAGCCTCGCACGCACCAGCACAAACCTCATGCATAACTTAATCACATTGAAGGAACTGATCACTACCATACATGTGCCATTTCAACCATGGCTAACCAGTCTATCTTCTTTTAATCATCCTCAATTGCCTCAGAAACAATAGTAACCCCATTCAAATCATAGCAAACTCAATCCTCACTCATCCCGAGTGGCCTTGATTCATGACACCACGCTGTCTCAATCCCACAAACCGTCTCATACCCTCCTTGTGCGCATTTACAACTCCAACTAATACACCCCTCCTCATACTCTTTCTCCAAATCTGGAGTTCATTTTCTCTCCTTCCTCCGATACTATCTTGCACGCTGAAATAACATATAACACCCCAACCATTTTCACTTTCTTAGAAATTACGCAGCAAAAGCTCGATTCTTAATCATACTGCTGCCTGAAACCCTTAAACACCACATTCTTAGCCTTCGAATTCATTAGGACCGCTATCAAGAGTCACCCACTCTGACTGGCCGCGAATACAATCAGCTCCAAGGCTCTTTTAGCACATGCACACCTTCTCAATGAAGCACGTGACTGAGTCACTACCCTTACAACTTGCCTATGATTTAAGCATAAATTCTGAATCTCCCAAAACCTAACCCTGGTCCAATAGAACCAACTTTTGCACATATTTATCAAATCTCATGCTCAATTACTACTTTATTCCTTAGCTGTAATAACTTGTCAATATACCGTCAATCCGCAACCCCTATGAGAAGATAATCCTGTAGCCCAATTGCAGGCAGTGGGACTCTCCCACTTAGCCTGAAGCTACTCCTTGCACCACTCTGGAACCCACCGAAATTCTTTCTTCATTGCTGACATGACTTTGCTCAACCAACCCGTCAAATTCTTCTAAATTCTCCTGTTAGCACTTCTTGAATACTTGAATTCTCTAGCATCACTCACATATTCGACCTCCTACCGAATAGCCACTAGAATCCCTCGCAGAAACTTCCAACCACACAACCACTAACTTATTCACAAGATATAACCCACCTGTGGAAATCACCAACTGACACCTTCCAACGACGTTGTACTGCACACTCTTTACAACATCAATACCCCATCCTAAGCTTATTCTCATGCACAAACTTTACTAGTCCTTCCGCACCTCATGGACATATACTCAATGCACCACAATATCTTCTAATTCACCACTATGCTGCCGCTCTCCCACTTTTGTCAAACTCCCCATCTACGCGACTGCTCGACTTTCGCTTCTTACACCTGGCCTCCTAGAAATGGAACCACCGCCTAGCACTTCTCACATATCTTCCTTCATCGTATGCTGCCTCAATTCAATATCATTCTCTGTAGCTCTTAAACCAACAGTTCACCACGACTTCAAACTCTCCGAAGATAATCTTTTTCGAGTTGCCTTCATTAGAAATGCTCATTCAGTACTTGAACCACCGCACACCACGGTCTCTGACAGCCGCTTCTTCAATTGTCACGACCCAAATTCCCAACCTTAGTGATCGTGATGGCGCCTAACACCACACTTGCTAGGCAAGCCAATGTTAGAAGTCGATTAACTAATTTTTCCTTAATTAATTTCTTAAGCATAAATAAATAAATTCAAGATAAAATTAATTAAAATAATTCCTAACAATATTAAAATAAAATAAAAATAATAACCAATTAAGTAAAACGAACCACGAACTAATTATATAAATAACTCTAAAACTACCCCAAGGTCTGGTGTCACAATCCACAAATAACTAAAGAATACTACAAAAGGTTTTGAAAGAAATAGTGTAACTGTTCTGAATGATATAAAACAGTGTATGTAAATATAGGAGAAGACTCTCGGATATCTGCGAACGTCGGCAGATGTACCTCGTGTCTCCAAACGAAATCGGTTAGTCGTCCTAGAATCCTCTACTGCTGAATGGTACCTGGATCTGTGCAAAAAGAGCACAGAGTGTAGTATCAGTACAACTGACCCCATGTACTGAGTAAGTGCCGAGCCTAACCTTGGCGAAGTAGTGACGAGGCTAAGTCGGGCTTCAAAAATATAATCTTTAACAACAATAAATAATGAGCAAGAAAGAAATCTAAACAAATAGATAATTAAGTGTTGCAACCAAATAAAATAAAATAACTCAGCTATAACCAATTCTCAAATATCTCTTCAAAGTTCCAAACTTTAACTTTAAATAAAAATAGTACTAAAATATTTAAAGAGTAGTAAAATAAATATTTTAGCTTTTCAAAACTTTGATTCTCTTTTTCTTGAAAAATCGGTAAAATATAATGCAAATATCATCCCTTATCACTGTCATATATTTATATTTTTCCTGCCCACTCTTATCGCAGTCATAAATATTTATTTCTCTTGTCCACCGTTATTACAGTCATATATATTTATTTCCCCTGTCCACCCTTATCACAGTCATATATATTCATTTATTTCAAACTTTCACGATTCAGGCCAAGCCTTTCACAATACTTTTATTTCAACCATTATAAATAATAAACTGCTTTTTTCTCATGACTTCATCAATAAACTCTCAACCAAGAAACCAACAAGAATATCAAAATATATGCATTTATTTCATAAAACAATACCAAACCTCTCAGCCATATTTATATCATGAGGAAACCAGTTTAAACAACCAATACTCTTTCTAAATAGTCACAACAATACTAACAACAATTCAACAAGGCCAAATAGTCATAGAAACAATAATGAACATGTAACAGTTAAGACAATAACCAAATAAGTGGGGAACGGGAAAGGGGATCATATTTTAGCAAACACTTTGGGTGGTGCACAGATACTCATCACCACACCTATACACCACGCTCATGCAATTCACATAACAAACAAATGGGGAGTCATATTCCCTCAAGATAAAGTTAGGCCAAACACTTACCTCAATTATGCATGCCACTCACTGCTCAATTATTGCTTTTCCTTTTGAATTCATCTCTAACTTGCTCGAATCTAATCAAAATTAGCATAATATCATTAACTAATGCTAAAGGAACTAACTTTATTGAAAATATAATTTTTTCTAAGCTTTTCTCAAAAAATGTGAAAACCCGACCCCTGGCCTACTTGGTCTAAACTCGGGGTTCGGACCAAATTACGTTTACCCATTTACCCACGAACCCAAATATGCTATTAGTTTTGAAATCCGAGCTTAATTTGATATAAAAATTTAATTTTTATAAAACTCCCTAATTCTACCCAAATCCTAGATTTTTACCATGAAAATTCTTTGTTTTTGCTTTAAAAGTGATGCAAAATAGTAAGAAATTGAAAGAACAAAGTTCGGAATTGATTACCTATGACTTGGGGATGAAGATTGTTGAAGAAAATCATTTTTAGGGCTAAAAACCTCGAATTTTTGGTGAAGAATAAGGTATGTCCAGTTTTTAAAAGACATTTATAATAGCTGGGCTGGGCAACTATGCGATCGCGGATAAAGAGGTGTGATCGCATAGGGTAAGGGGAAACTGGGTTGTGCGATCGCGGGGTTGGGGGTGCGTTCGCATAGGGTAGGGGGCTGGGGGCAGTGCGTTCGCAATGGGTCTAGGTGCGGTCGCACAGTAGAGCCTAGACTGTGCTCCGCGATCGCAGGCTTATTTGTGCGATCGCACAGGGTTCCAGAAAGGGCCTCCAACTTTACTCTGTGCGATCACGGACTTGCCTATGCGATCCAACAGGTCAAAATACCTGGACACCAGAACTGGAAAACCCAGCAGCTATTTTTAAGTGAAAAACACCCTGTGGCCTATCCGAAACTCACCCGAGCCCTCGGGGCTCTAAACAAATCATGCACGCAAGTCTAAAAACATCATACAGACTTGCTCGTGCGATAAAACCATGAAAATAACATGTAAATCTATGAATTAAACCTCAAAACTCATCATTTCAATAAAAAACTCTTAAAGTTCATAATTTCTCAACCGGATGTCCGAATCACGTCAAACGAACTCCGTTTTCACCAAATTTCACAGTTAACCTCTAAATATCATAACAAAGTTGTACCGGACTTCGGAACCAAAATAAGGACCCGATACCAATGATTTTTAGCTTTATTTCATTTCTTTAATTCATGAACATTTCAGCAAAACCATTTTTTTCAAAAATTAATTTCTAAGGCTTGGGACCTCGAAATTCATTTTCGGGCATACACCCGAGTCCCATATTTTACTGCGGACCTTCCGGGATCGTCGGAACACAGATCCGGGTCCGTTTACTCAAAATGTTGACCAAAGTCAACTTTTATCAAATTTAAATTCTAAAAATCACTATTTCTCATATTTTCACATAAAGCTTTCCGGTTTCATGCCCGGACTGCGCATGCAATTTGAGGTATTTAATTTTAGTCTTTTTATGGCTATTAAGCATGGAATGGAGTCTAATTTTATAAAATGATCCCTTAGGTCATCACAATCTCCACCTCTAAAACACATGTTCGTCCTCGAACGGACATAGAAAATTACCTAAAGTGGCAAACAAGTGTGGGTATCTACTTTGCATGTCTGACTCAGACTCCCAAGTAGCTGCCGCAATAGGCTGGCCTCTCCACTACACTCGAACTGAAGGAAAACTTTTAGATCTCAATTGGCGAACCTGCCGGTCTAAAATAGCTACCGGCTCTTCCTCATAAGTCAAGTCTTTGTCCAACTGGACAGAGCTGAAATCTAACACGTGGGACGGGTCACCATGATATTTCCGGAGCATAGACACATGGAATACCAGGTGAACTGAGGATAAAACTGGAGGCAATGCAAGTCTGTAAACTACCTCCCCCACCTTATCAAGAATCTCAAACGGCCCAATATACCTAGGGCTCAACTTTCCCTTCTTCCCAAACCTCATAACACCCTTCATGGGCGACACACGAAGCAATACCCTCTCTCCAACCATGAATGCTACATCACAAACCTTACGATCGGCATAAGTCTTTTGCCTTGACTGAGTTGCACGAAGTCTCTCCTGAATAATCTTGACCTTATCTAAGGCCTCATGAACTTAGTCGGTACCGAACAACCGAGCCTCTCCTGGGTCGAACCATCCAACTGGCGATCTGCACCGTCTACCATATAACGCTTCATAAGGAGCCATCTGAATGCTCGACTGATAACTATTATTATAAGTAAACTCCGCTAACGGCAAGAACTGATCACATGAACCTCAAAAATCAATAACACAAGCTTAGAGCATGTCCTCCAACATCTGAATGGTACGCTTGGCTGCCAGTCAGTCTAAGGGTGAAATTCTATACTCAACTCCACTCGGAAACCCAACTCACGCTGAACTGCCCTCCAAAAGTGCGAAGTAAACTGCATACCCTGATCAGAAATGATAGACACGGGAACCCCATGAAGGCGAACAATCTCCCGAATATACAACTCAGCCAACCGCTCTGAAGTATAAGAACTAGCCACTGGAATGAAGTGTGCGGACTTAGTCAGCCTATCCATAATAACCCAAACCGCATTGAATTTCCTCTGAGTCCGTGGGAGCCCAACAACGAAGTCCATAGTGATACGCTCCCACTTCCACTCAGGAATCTCTATATTCTGAAGCAAACCCCCAGGTCTCTGAAGCTCATACTTTACCTGCTGACAATTTAAGCAACGAGCCACATAAGCCACAATGTCTTTTTTCATCCTTCTCCACCAATAATGTTGTTTCAAATCGTGGTACATTTTTGCTGCACCTGGGTGAATAGAATACTTGGAGGTGTGAGCCTCCTCAAGGATCAATTCACGGAGGCCATCAATATTAGGCACACACAACCTACCCTACATCCTCAAAATGCCATCATCTCCAACTGTAACTTGCTTGTCATCGCCGTGCCAAACCATGTCCCTAAGGACCGCCAAATGTGAGTCATCATCATGCCACTCTCGGATACAATCCATTAGATAAGACCGAGCAACAGTATAAGCAAGGACACTGCTGGGAGAAATATCCAACCTCACGAACTGATTAAACAAAGTATGAATGTCTGAAGCCAACGGTCTATTGCCAATTGGATATACGCAAGACTGCCCATACTCACCGCCTTTCTACTCAATGCATCGACCACCACATTGGCCTTCCCCGGGTGATACAATATAGTGACATCATAATCTTTTAACAACTCTAACCACCTCCGCTGCCTCAAATTTAGATCTTTCTGCTTGAATAAGTACTGGAGGTTGCGATGGTCAGTAAAAATCTCACACGGCACACCATATAGATAATGCCTCCAAATTTTCAAAGCATGCACAATAGCTGCCAACTCTAAATCATGAACATGGTAATTCTTCTCATGGACTTTCAACTGACGAGACGCATACGCAATCACCCTGACATCCTGCATCAACACTGCTCAAAGGACAACTCGAGAAGCATCACAATACACTGTGAAAGAACCCGAATCTGATGGTAACACCAACACCGGTGCTGAAGTCAAGGCTATCTTGAGCTTCTGAAAGCTCGCCTTGCACTCATCTGACCATGAATGGGGCACCTTTCTGAGTCAATTTAGTCATTGGGGCTGCTATGGATGAAAACCCCTCCACAAAACGACGGTAGTAACCGGCCAAACCCAAGAAACTCCTAATCTCTGTGACTGTGGTGGGTCTAGGCCAGTTCTTGACTGCCTCTATCTTCTTAGGATCAACCTGAATACCCTCGGCTGATACGATATGACCCAAAAGGACTACTGAATCTAACCAGAACTAAAATTTAGAAAACTTAGCATACAACTGATTATCCCTCAAAGTCTGGAGTGATATACGGAGATGTTGCTCATGATCTTCTCGTCTGCGGGAGTATATAAGCATGTCATCAATGAACACAATCATAAAAGAGTCCAGATGTGGCTTGAAAACCCGATTCATTAAGTCCATAAAGGCCGCTGGAGCATTAGTCAGCCCAAAAGACATAACCAAAAATTCATAGTGCCCATACCTCGTACGAAAGGCTGTCTTAGGGATATCAGACGTCCTAATCTTCAGCTGATGGTAGCCTGGACTCAAATCAATTTTCGAAAACACTTTAGCACCCTGAAGCTGATCAAAATAGGTCATCAATCCTCGGCAATGGATATTTATTCTTGATAGTAACTTTATTCAGCTGCCTGTAGTCTATGCACATTCTCATTGACCCATCTTTCTTCTTTACAAACAAAACGGGTGCAACCCAAGGCGAGACATTGGGTCTTATGAAACCCTTATCTAGCAAATCTTGTAACTGTTCTTTTAATTCTTTCAATTCTGGTGGGGCCATCCGATATGGAGGAATGGAAATAGGCAGAGTGCCCGGAGCCACATCAATACAGAAATCAATATCCCTGTCGAGCGGCATACCCAGCAGGTCTGCAGGAAATACCTCAAGAAACTCACGCATGATAGGAACTGACTCTATAGAAGATACCTCAGCATCAGAATCACGAATATGAGCCAAATAGGCTAAACACCCTTTCTCCACCATGCGCCTAGCCTTAGCATATGAAATTACCCGGCTGGGAACGACTAGGAGTCCCTTTCCATTCCAATCGAGGCAACCCCGGTAAAGCTAGAGTAACTGTCTTGGCATGACAATCCAAAATGGCATAATAGGGCGACAACCAATCCATGACCAATATAATATCAAAGCCAACCATGTCTAGGAGTAAAAGATCCACACTAGTTTCAAAACCCTAAATGACTACCACGCACGAATGATATACTCGATCTACCACGATAGCATCCCGCACCGGTGTAGACACATAAACGGGAACACTTAAGGGCTCACGGGACACATTCAAATATGAGGCAAAATAGGAAAAAATATACGAATAAGTAGACCCCGGATCGAACAAAACAGAAGCATCTCTATCACAAGCTGAGATGATACTTGTAATAACAGCGTCGGAGGATTCTGCCTCAGGCCTAGCTGGAAAAGCATATAGTCGGGGCGGAGCCCCACCACCCTGAACCACACCTCTGGGAGGACCTCCACTTCTAGGAGGCTGACCTCCACCTCTAGCTATCATTCCTCCACCTCTAACATTCTGGCCTCTACCTTTGACTACCTGACCCCTACCCCTTGCTGGCTGGGTAGGTGGTACTGCAGCGGGTGCCGGAACTATGGCACGAGAACCATGATGCTGAAACTGATTGCCTGCATATTTTGGACAAGTCCTCCGAACATGCCCAAATTCACCACACTCAAGACATCCCTCCTGATAAGTATGCTGACCCGAATGAACTGGCTAACCACGATGAATACTCTGCAGAGGGGGTGCTCTAATAGGAGCTGATGAAGCACTGTAGACTGGATGAGCAGAAGGAGGTACATAAGAACCACGACCCCCTGAAGTACCATGTGAAACCTTTAGCGCTGAATGGAATGGCTTGGATGAATGACCTCTGCTAAACGAAGTCCCGCCTCCATATGAGGAACCACTGAAAACACCGGAATGGAGAGGTCTCTTGTCTGACCCCTGAAATCCCATCCCAAGAACTGACTCAACCCTCCTAGATATATTAGCTGCATCCTGAAGAGAAATCTCGGATCCTTTCTCCTTGGCCATCTGCAACCTGATGGGCTGAGCAAGGCGATCAATAAACCGTCTAACCCTCTCCCTCTCTGTGGGATATATAAGCATAGCATGTCTAGCCAGATCCATAAAATGAGTCTCATACTGAGTCACAGTCATGTTATCCTATTGTAGTCGCTCAAACTGACGACGCTTATCCTCTCGAGTAGTGACAGGTAAGAACTTCTCCAAAAAGAGATAGGAAAATTGATCCCAAGTCAGAGCTGGTGATCCCGTAGGCCTAGTCAACAAATAATCTCTCCACCATTTCTTGGCAGAACCAGTCATCTGAAAAGCTGCAAAATCGACCCCATTGGTCTCCAAAATACCCATATTACGCAACACCTCATGATAACTGTCCAGATATTCCTGTGGATCCTCTGAAGTAGCACCACTGAAATGGACAGAAAATAGCTTAATGAACCTGCCAAGTCTCCACAAAGCATCTGATGACATGGCTTCCCCATTAGCGGGCGGCACTGCAGCAACTGGCTGAATTTCCCCAACGGTATTGATCACTAGAGTCTGAACCTGAGGAGTAGTCTGAACTGGAGTGTGGGTAGTAGGAGTCGGGACCCCTCCTCCAGCCTGAGATACGGATGCTGCAACAGGAAAGGTGTCAGTCTGGACCACGCTCTCCATAAGGATCACTAAACGGACCAAATCATCCTGATGGACTAGGGTAGCAATAAACCCCTCGGGAACCTGAGCTGGTCCAGTTGGAGCAGTATGAGCTAGAATCCCCTCATTAATCTCAATATGGGGTTCCGCATTGGTGGTTGCTGCCTGAGCAACGGGCTAAGTCCTGCCCCTGCCTCGGCCTCTGGCGTGGATTCGGCCTCTGCCCCTAGTAGGAGTTGCTACTGCTGGAGGTCCGGAATTCTGGTCAGCAGAAGATGAAGCACGTGTTCTCTCCATCTGCGAGACAATAGAAGAATCCAAATCAGTATTTGAGGTACAAGAATTCGCACGATAGAATAGAAATAAAAATGGAGTTGTTTCCTAACTCAATAGCCTCTGAGAGATAAGTACAGATCCATACCGATCCTTCAGACTCTACTAAGCTTGTTCGTGGATTGTAGGACCTAAGTAAACCTAGTGCTCTGATACTACCTTGTCACGATCTAAATTCCCAACCTTAGTGATCGTGATGGCGCATAACACCACACTTGCTAGGAAAGCCAATGTTAGAAGTCGATTAACTAATTTTTCCTTAATTAATTTCTTAAGCATAAATAAATAAATTCAAGATAAACTTAATTAAAATAATTCCTAACTTTATTAAAATAAAATAAATATAATAACCAATTAAGTCAAACGAACCACGAACTAATTATATAAATAACTCTAAAACTACCCCAGGGTCTGGTGTCACAATCTACAAACAACTAAAGAATACTACAAATAGTGTCTGAAGGAAATAGTGTAACTGTTTTGAATGATATAAAATAGTGTATGTAAATATAGGAGAAGACTCTCGGCTATCTACAAATGTCGGCAGATGTACCTCGTGTCTCCAAACAAAATCAGGTAGTCGTCCTAGAATCCTCTACTGCTGAATGGTACATGGATCTGTGCAAAAGAGCACAGAGTGTAGTATCAGTACAATCGACCCCATTTACTGAGTAAGTGCCGATCCTAACCTCGGCGAAGTAGTGACGAGGCTAAGTCGGGCTTCAACAATATAATCTTTAACAACAATAAATAATGAGCAAGAAAGAAATCTAAACAAATAGATAATTAAGTATTGCAACCAAATAAAATATAAAAACTCAGCTATAACCAATTCTCAAATATCTCTTAAGAGTTCCAAACTTTAACTTTAAATAAAAAAAGTACTAAAATATTTAAAGAGTAGTAAAATAAACATTTTAGCTTTTCAAAACTTTGATTCTCTTTTTCTTTAAAAATCGGTAAAATATAATGCAAATATCCTCCCTTGTCACTGCCATATATTTATATTTTCCCTGTCCACCCTTATCGCAGTCATATATATTTATTTCTCCTGTCCACCCTTATCACAGTCATATATATTTATTTCCCATGTCCACCCTTATCACAGTCATATATATATATATATATATATATATATATATATATATATATATATATATATATATATATACATATATTTCTCTCGTCCACCCTTATCACAGTCATATATATTTATTTATTTCAAACTTTCACGATTCAGGCCAAGCCTTTCACAATACTTTTATTTCAACCATTATAGATAATAAACTGCATTTTTCTCATGACTTTATCAATATCCTCTCAACCAAGAAACCAACAAAAATATCAAAATATATGCATTTATTCCATAAAACAATACCAAACCTCTCAGCAATATTTATATCGCGAGGAAACCACTTCAAACAACCAATACTCTTTCTAAATAGTCACAACAATTTAACAAGGCCAAATAGTCATAGAAACAATAATGAACATGTAACAGTTAAGACAATAATCAAATAAGTGGGGAAGGGGAAAGGGGATCATATTTTAGCAAACACTTTGGGTGGTGCACAGATACTCGTCACCACACCTATAAACCACGCCCATGCAATTCACTTAACAAACAAGTGGGGAGTCCTATTCCCTCAAGCTAAAGTTAGGCCAAACACTTACCTCAATTACGCAGGCCACTCACCGCTCAATTATTGTTTTTCCTTTTGAATTCACCTCTTACTTGCTCGAATCTAATCAAAATTAACATAATATCATTAACTAATGCTAAAGGAACTAACTTTGTTGAAAATATAATTTTTCCTAAGCTTTTCTGGAAAAAAAAGAAGTGAAAACCCGACCCCGGGCCTGCTTGGTCTAACCTCGGGGCTCGGACCAAATTACGTTTACCCATTCACCTACGAACCCAAATATGCTATTAGTTTTTAAATCCGAGCTTAATTTGATATAAAAATTCAATTTTTACAAAATTCCCTAATTCTGCCCAAATCCTAGATTTTTACCATGAAAATTCTTTGTTTTTGCTTTAAAAGTGATGCAAAATAGTAAGGAATTAAAAGAACAAAGTTTGGAATTGATTACCTATGACTTGGGGATGAAGATTGTTGGAGAAAATCGTTTTTAGGGCTGAAAACCTCAAAATTTTGGTGAAGAAGAAGGTATGTCCGGTTTTTAAAAGATATTTATAATAGCTGGGTTGGGCAACTGTGCGATCGCACAGGGTAAGGGGAAATTGGGTTGTGCGATCGCGGGGGAGGGGATGCGTTCGCACAGGGTAGGGGGCAGTGTGTTCGCATGGGTCTAGGTGCGGTCGCACAGTATAGCCTAGACTGTGCTCCGCCATCGCAGGCTTATTTGGGCGATCGCATAGGGTTCAAAACAGGGCCTCCAACTTTACTCTGTGCGATCACGGACTTGCTTATGCGATCGCACAGGTCAAAATAACTGGACACCAGAACTGGAAAAACCAGCAGCTATTTTTAAGTGAAAAATACCCCGTGGCCTATCTGAAACTCACCGGAGCCCTCGGGGCTCTAAACAAATCATGCACGCAAGTCTAAAAACATCATACGGACTTGCTCGTGCGATAAAATCATGAAAATAACATGTAAATCTATGAGTTAAACCTCAAAACTCATCATTTTAATAAAAAACTCTTAAAGTTCATAATTTCTCAACCGGATGTCCGAATCACGTCAAACGAACTCCGTTTTTCACCAAATTTCACAATTAACCTCTAAATATCATAACAAAGTTGTACCGGGCTCCGGAACCAAAATACGGACCCGATATCAATAATGTTTAGCATTATTTCATTTCTTTAATTCATGAACATTTCAGCAAAATAATTTCTTTCAAAAATTGATTTCTAAGGCTTGGGACCTCGGAATTCATATTCGGGCATACGCCCGAGTCCCACGAACCTCCTAGGATCGTCGGAACACAGATCCGTGTCCGTTTACTCAAATGTTGACCAAAGTCTACTTATATCAAATTTAAATTCTAAAAATTACTATTTCTCATATTTTCACATAAAGCTTTCCGATTTCACGCCCGAACTGCGCACGCAAATCGAGGTATTTAATTTTAGTCTTTTATGGATATTAAGCATGGAACGAAGTCTAATTTTATGAAATGACTCCTTGGGTCATCACATCAATACTACTTCACAACACTCTGACCCAATTCAACTGAAGAACTATAACACCGGTGAACTTAACACATTCCATTCGATCAAAGACGACGATATCACATCACAGGTGAATACTCCACCTCACTTGAAAACACCAAGTCTTACTACTTGTCACCCAAACTTGAACATTCATAGTCCAATTTCCCTTCTTCCGCCGGAACCTAAATACTAAAATCTCGAAATCACACTCTAAGAAGACCTCCCTTCAATCATCCATTCCCCCGACATATGGGCAAGCATTTCACCATCATATCAACATCGTGCGATAACAAATCGTAAGCATCATCACCACCTAAGCATAGCCTCGAGGCTCTCGAAAACACAGCTACTGAGCTGAAATAACATATTATCCTTCTGCAGGGCAACAACAACAACCCAAACCAATTACGCATGGAAAATATCTCACACCCTATCCGTAGCACCATTTCAATTCCTCAAATTCCTGATTCATAGAAAGCACTTCACGATGCGTAATATTGAGTAGGAAGAAACATAGGCATAAGCCTTAAAGGAATCAAATCGCACGATGAGGAATCAAGAAGGGAAGTACTCCTAACAACCATGTAGCCTCTCGAAGATAATTACAGATGTCTCTGTACCGATCCGCAAGACTCTACTAGACTTGCTCATGACTCGTGAAACTTTAGGGAACACAGTGCTCTAATACCAAGTTGTCATGAACCAAAATCCATAAAGTTCGTGTTGGCGCCGGACCCCACGGTCAGGCAAGCCAACATTTAATAATTAATGAAGTCTTTATTATAATATTTTGAAATCATTCCCTTTCCATTTGCTTAAATAATAATTATCGGATTCCTATTAAGTAAGCAATAACATATTTAGCAAATTTAAATAGTAAATAAATCCTAGAACCCGGTGTCACAAGTACATGAGAAAATTCTAAGAATTAATACAAATACTACGAATCTTGTCCGAAATAAAAATTGGACAAGGAATCTAAAATGAAAGTAAATACAATATGAGGGGGACTCTGTCAGCTGCGGGTCGTCTCTGGAAGGTGCTACTCGTCTAAATCTCCAAGTCAGCCACATCGCCGTGTCCAGCAGGGGCACTAGCTATGAATGTACCTGTGCAATAAAAATGCACAGCAAGAGTACAAAAACTAAGTGTACTCAGTAAGTATCTCGCCTAACCTCAGAGAGGTAGTGACGAGAGGTCGATTTGACACTTTCTAGGGGTCAATACAATATAATATATGAAGGATATCAACATGGTTATTACATAGAATAACAAATAGTGACAGGAAAGTTCAACCGTTTCCATAAATTATAAATTCTCTGGTTTCCGCTATTTCATTTAGCAATTTACGTATATAAGACAATCCAACAGTTCAAGTCACAGATGGTGTATAATATGTATGTATCATGCGTAGGAAATGCCAAGGGTCGACGACCCGAACCAACAATAATAAAATGTGCACTGCCGAGGGTCGAATAGCCCGAACCATAGATGCATCTATTTCGTCGTGGCGTACGGCCCGCTCATATGAGAGTAGTGGAAAGAATCACTCCACTCGCGGAATATATATATTGTGAAGCGGTCACATATAAATAATAGAGTTACCCCGCTCGCGAATCATACCTGCGACTCGGGTACCCATATAAATACTCACATTCAAGTAATACCTCAGGAATTCATCAAGGAATATTTAGCCAAAGTAAGGATAAATTCTCTTTTTAGGTGATTAAGATAATGAAGTTCAACCTACCTAAATACTCATTTACTAATTCAACGATATTAGATAGTCTCGTTTTATCAACAAAGATACAAGTACATCAAGTAAAGCATGCTAGTGGGTCCTAGGCTACCCGAACATAAGCATAATAGTAGCTACGCATGGACTCCCGTCACCTCGTGCATACGTATCCCCCACAAATAGTAGCACATATTTAATTAGTTCACCTATGGGGACAATTCCCCCTCACAAAGTTAGAAAGGAGACTTACCTTGCTCCGAAATTCCATAATCGGCTTCCAAGCCCTTCCGACGACTCAAATTGATGCACAACGCCCCAAAACTATTCCAATAACGGGAAAACCAATAAATATTCACTCTAATACTTCTAACAATTCAAATTATATAAGCTCCCAACTCTGCTCGAAAAGTTGACCATGCCCTCGGGCCCACGTACCCGGATTCCAAAATTTCCCGAAGATAAACTTTACCCATGGCCTTACTAACTCAAATATATAATTTACTCTAATTTTCATGCTCAAATTTGTGGTCAATATTAAAAAATACCAAATTCTAGGTTTTTCTTCAAATTCCCAATTTGCTACTAATTTCCATGGCCAAACCTATATACAAACCTTGTATTTAACTTGGGATGAGTAGGAACAACTTACCTGGACGTAGGTGACGAAAATCACCTCTTGAAGCTCTCCAAAAATTGCCCCAACCATGAGAAAAATGAGAGAAATGGCCAAAAATCTCGGTTTAAAACAATACACTGCCCAAACCCTTCTACTTCGCGATCGCGAAGGCCAATAATCAGCTGCCCCAAAACTTCTTTTTCGTGATCGCAGACTTTACCACGCATTCACGATTTACCACAATCCAGAACTACGCAATCGCATACCAAGCTTCGCGTTCGCATAGGCCAAACGGCCCCTTAGCCCAACTCTTAAATTTTGTCTATGCGTTCGCGTACATGCCACGCGTTCGCGTAGAGATCTCAGCCCAAAAAACCGCCTTCACACTCCCTTCACCACGAACGCATAAGCCAATCCAGTAGCCCTCCAATTTCCTTCTTTGCGATCGCACACTAAGGGCCGCGATCGCTAAGCACACCAGATACACCAGAAGACAGCAACAGCAAAACAGAGAAAAATGGTCCGAACTTGCCCCGAAACACACCCGAGGCCTCCGAGACCCCGTCCAATCACACCACTCAGTCCCATAACATCCCACGGACATGCTCGAGGTCTCAAATCACATCAAACCACGAATCGCACTCCAATCCAAACTTTATGAACTTTGAAATTCCAAACTTCTACATTCGATGCCGAAACCTATCAAATCATGTATGATTGTCCCCAAATTTTGCACACAAGTCATATTCGACATTACGAACCTGCTCCAAATTTCGGAATCGTATTTTGACCCCGATATCAAAATTTCCAATTCCGGTCAGATTTCTCAAAAACCTTCAAATTCCTATCTTTAGACAAATGACTTCAAAATGACCTACGGACATCCGAATTCTATTCCGATCGCGATCCCAACTCCAGAATCACCATACGGAGCTATTCCCAGGCTCGGAATCCCAAACGGACATCTGTAACACTAATACGCCTTCCAACCCAAATTTATGAAATTCTTCTAAAATGCTATCTACCATAATATGCGCTGAAACGCTCCCGGGTTATCCAATTCCCGATCCGAACATACGCCCAAGTCCGAAATCATCATACGAACTTTCTGGAACTTTCAAATCCTGATTCAGAGGTTGTTTACTAAAAACCCCAATCTTCGTCCTTTCTTCCAACTTAAAGCTTCTGAAATGAGAATTTTCCTTCCAAATTAACTCCGACCTTCCCGAAATTCAATTCCGACATGCCTACGAGTCGTAATACCTGAAACGAGGTTGCCCGTGACCTCAAACTATTGAAAGACATGCTAGAGCTCAAAACGACCAGTCAGGTCATTACATTCTCTCCCACTTAAACATATGTCCGTCCTCGAACGTGCTAAGAACTGCTTTAGAGTTATCTGAAATCACTGTTTAACACCTCGTGCACCTGCCCTCACTACCACAATCCAGTTGAGCAAATTAGCTTAATCAAATCCGAAGATATCTTCTTTTATCCTTACTATAATCTCAGAACCTAGTTCCAACACCCAAAATTCTCTGCCAGGCCTATTCCAATGTATAAAGACTGTATCAACTACCACACGAGGTACCAGAACATGACTGCATATCTTTGTTGAATCAGCACCATGCACCACATAATTCATCATCTAACCCCAATGACGTTCCCTGAACCTTAATAG
Source organism: Nicotiana undulata (assembly GCA_005239495.1). NCBI lineage: Eukaryota > Viridiplantae > Streptophyta > Magnoliopsida > Solanales > Solanaceae > Nicotiana > Nicotiana undulata. The sequence continues at coordinate 20,637 of ML288411.1, forward strand.
CCAAATATTCCATTAATCGGATGCTCCTAGTGCATCTTCTGATATATACATACATCCTGCTAAAATGTTGATGATACTATCACAACGGAGGAGATGTGTAGAATTCCTAATGAATTGCAGAGTTAACCAAACATTGAATCTCTCCTTTTTGACTAAAATCATCACCTCATTACTAACCAAATACTGGTAATTGCCCTGTAATGTACTTCACATAATCTTATCGCACCGATCCCTGATGTCTTTGATGTATGGCCGATATCTTTCCTTGTTCAGATTTGGCTGCCTTTCTGCATTCCTTGATTCCTTTGCTAGTAGCCTGCTTGGATAAATTGAGCCTAAGGGGGCTCCTAACTGGTCGTCCTCGACCCTAATTTCGACTAGTACCTGTTGTGCACATCCGCCCAAGTTACGATGGGATACTTGATCAAGTTCTGCTTCAGTTGCCTCGAAGCTATTTAGCTTCGTTCATTCAGCCCCTTACTGAAGGAATGTACAACCCAGTCATCGGAGACCGGTGTTAATTCCATTCGCTCCATCTGAAAACGGGAGACGAACTCCCTCAACATCTGGTTCTCTCTTTGCTTAATTTTGAACACATCGGACTTCCATGTAGACACCTTTATGGCTCCAACATGTGCCTTTACAAATGAGTCTGCCAACATGGCTAACAAATTTATTGAGTTCGGGGGCAGGTTATGGTACCACATCATGGCCCCCTTTGACAGTGTTTCTCCAAATTTCTTCAACAAAACAGACTCGATCTTGTCGTCTTTCAAGTCGTTCCCCTTTATAACACAAGTGTATGTGGTGATGTGCTCATTGGGATCTGTGGTCCCGTTGTATTTTAGGATGTCAGGCATCCGGAACTTCTTCGGAATAGGCTTTAGATCCACACTCGGTGGGAATGGTTTATGTACAAACTTCTTCGAATCTAGTCCTTTTAAGAGCGGAGGTGCTCCCGGGATCTGGTAGACCCTCGAGTTGTAGGTTTCCACTTTCTTATCGTTGTCTTCTATCTTCTTTTCTCCTGACTTGACCCTCTTAGTGAGTTCCTTGAGCATATTCATTATGGTGGGGTCAGCTCCAAACCCGTTGTTACTTGATCTTTTTGGGGTTGGCTCAACTCGAGGAGCCATTTATGGTCCTGCTACGCTCGAAGTCTTTTACTAACTTTGCAACTGAGCGATAGCAACTTGTTGTGCCTGAAACATCTCAAAAATTACTTGTAGACTAACTTCTCTTTCTTCTCAAGCATGTGTCCTTTGCGCGTCGAGTTGGTCCCCTCCGCGTACACTTCCTCCTATGTCAGTGTCCAAATTAACGTGTAAAGCAGTATGTGAACCAACGTCGACTGGGTTAGGTGTTGGTTCTACCCCAGAGATGAGCGGTGGCACACCGGCCCCTGATGTTGTTGCATTGTTTTCTCCATGGAAGCCGAGACCGTCGTTTCCATGTGTGTTTGCTGAGTTAGACATATTTTAACCTGAAATATGTATACGGTCGAAATCGGGAAAGTCGATTTCTACGTCCGACACAGCATAAGGCGGCATATTCGCGTAATTTTCGGGATGTGGCCCGAAGACCGGCTTTAGGCGTTCCATCAATACGATCTCGAGGCAATACAAGTTGGGAATTGACGCAAGAAGCCAGCACAGATATCGTGGCAGTCAGTTTTGTGACAAAGTACAAGTACCATACTTGAGCATTAAATAGAAGTATCAATTGTGAATCTTGACAATAAATGTTGATGTACTACGTTTGGACCCCCCTGCTATATAAAAGGGTATCCTTGTCACTTTGTAAAACAACATTACATTAAACACGAGATACAAGAACATTCTCTACTTTAGTATCAAACATCCTCTATTCCTCTTTATTAGCTCATTTACTTGTATTTATTGTTTTCTTTTACTTGTTCTTCATTTATTGCCCATCATTGATCATAAATAGCACGTCCCCAAGGCCTGCAAGCTCATTATAGCTTTATAGACCGTTCGACCTAGGCCCGAGCCTCGGTCTCAGGGACCCCCCGAGCTCGACATCGAGCCTTCAACTTAAGGCACTCTAGTTTGCTTCCTCTTAACTTTTAATCATTTTCACACTGTTCCATCCTAACACATCTAGCTATAATCACTCAATAACCGGTATTAAGATAAATCACGTATTTTTAGAACCACATAACTAAATATAATCGTAATTACCATTTTGACGGTAAACAGTTTGGCGCCCACCGTGGGGCGAAAAATAATAGTGATTGTTTTAGTGCTGGTTCATTGAAAAAATGCAAGTTATCCTTCAAACTTTTTTTTGTCCAAAGAGCCTTTGATTTCAGGACAGAATGTCTAACTCAGTGAATGCACGTGAGAATAACGGCGCTAAAGACCATGGAGAAAATAGCGCAGCCGCTTTAGGCGATGGCGTACCATTACAAAACCCTGAGGGTGTCCCAAACCCGAACCCGGTAGACGTGGGTTTGCGCAATGCTCAACACATCGACGTCAGCTCCCACACCAATGAAGACATACGCCCCGTGGGGGAACAAGGGGTTCGAGAAACCTCGGTTCAGTGGGAAAGACAGGTAATCCTTCACGATATTTTTTCAATATTGCAGGCACAACAATTGGCAACCGCTTAGTTACAAAGGCAGCAAAAGACCTCGAGCACCGTAGCTCCGCAGGTGGTCCCTCAAGATGAGCAGATCCCGGAGCAGTTGAGTAACAAAGGGTCAGCAACCGATCCAGCCATCATAAAAATTCTCTAGGATCTCACCAAGATAATCGAGTCAGGGGAAAGGAGGATAGAAGCAAACGACAAAAAGGTGGAGACCTACAACACAAGGGTCGATCAAATCCCGGGTGCACCCCCGATCCTAAAGGGCGTGGACTCAAATAAGTTCATGCAAAGGCCTTTCCCCTCGAGCGCGTCTCCAAAGCCCATCCCAAAGAAATTCAGAATGCCTGACCTAGCAAAGTACAATGGGACCTCAGATTCCAATGAACACATCACCGCCTATACTTGTGTTGTGAAGGGGAATGACTTGAGAGAGGATGAGATCGAGTCCGTGTTGTTAAAAAGGTTCGGAGAAACACTGTCAAAGGGAGCCATAATGTGGTATCACAACCTCGCCCCCAATTCAATAGATTTGTTCGCCGTATTGGTGGACTCTTTCATAAAGGCACATGCCAGAGCTATTAAAGTTGCGACCAGAAAATCAAATGTCTTCAAAATATGGCAGAGGGAAAGCGAGATGTTGCGGGAGTTCGTGTCTCTCTTCCAAATGGAACGGATGGAGTTGCCGCCAGTATCCGATGAATTGGCGGTGTGAGCCTTCACTCAAGGCCTGAACGAACGAAGATCAATAGCTTCAAAGCAGCTGAAACAAAACATGATCGAATATCCCACCGTCACTTGGGCGGATGTACACAACCGGTACCAGTCAAAGATTAGAGTGGAAGATGACCAATTGGGAGTCCCCTCGGGATCGATATACCCCAGTTGGCTGCTGACAAAATAACCAAGACCGAGCAAAGAAAGGTATCAGCCGTATGTGGAGGACCAAAGACACGCCCCAAAGCAAAATATACCTCGCAACGATCGGAGGGCAGATCGAGGGTACAACCCTTGGGGACTCATGGACCAAGTCGGTTACGAACTGTCCCCGGTACCAGCAGAAGCGCCCCCGCTATCAGAATACAACTTCAATGTCGATGCTTTAGATATCGTATCGGCCATAGGTAAAATCAAAGACACCAGGTGGCCGAAGCCCGTATTGTCAGATCCGTCACAAAGAAATCATAACCTAATGTGTGAGTTACACAGCAACCGAATCAAGGACTGCAGACAGCTCAGGGAAGAAGTAGCTCCGTTAATCAATAAGGGACATCTCAGGGAGTTTCTTAGCGACCGAGCCAAAACCCAAAACCGAGAAAGGGCGATAAACGGGAAAAACGAGATAGGGGAGACACATCACATCATCCACATGATCATGAGAGGGATCGACATCCTACAGGAGTCGGTCCTCAGACGGATGAAGATATCCATCACTAGGGAAAAGAGGACTCGAGGGTATATGCCCGAAGACGCCCTCACATTCAGTGACGAAGACATCGAGACCTTGTCTCAGCCTCACAACGACGCTCTGGTAATCGCTTTTCTGGTAAATAAATTTCAAATTAAACATGTACTTGTAGATCCAGGTAGCTCGGCAAATATAATCCGATCTAGAGTGGTAGAACAACTTGGGTTGCTCGAACAAATTGTGCCAGTCACTCGAGTGCTAAAAGGATTCAACATGGCAAGCGAAACAACCAAGGGAGAAATTACCGTCCCGGTCAACATGGTTGGCACAATCCAAAACGCCAAATTTCATGTCATCGATGGGGACATGAGATACAACGCCTTGCTAGGATGGTGATGGATACACTTCATGAGAGCGGTGTCGTCGACCCTCCATCAAATGATGAAATTTCCCTCAAAGGAGGGAATAAAGACAGTATACGGGGAGCAACACGCCGTAAAGGAAATGTTCGTGGTACACGATGTGGCGCTAACGACAACGCTCGCCGCAAAACCAGCCGGACAGCCATAAAGAGCTATACCCCCAGCCGCTTCCGAACGCTTAAGTAACGGATCGTGCTACGTCCATAGGCGGGTAAATATAGCACATATCCGCAGCTAAGACGCTACCGCGATCGAGGTATGACTAACCCCCTTTGCTATTTGGTCAAATTCAGTGCTAACTTGTGCGCAGATACCCAGCAAGGAAAGAACGGGACACCTCCCGACTCAAGAACCTCAGGTTTTAATGCATGCGCTGCACTCTTTTCCTTCGGTCAGACTTTAGTCCCGAAAAGGGTCTTGTTGGTAAGGTATTTAACAAAGCAGCACGTATATGCTACCAGGGGGAGTTTAGAGAAGTATTCGGAGCCTCACTCCAATCAGCCTCAAATACTAGGCAGCATCATCCTGTGAGACCATTTTCTCGGGGGAATCAAAGCAAGCCGCGGAGGATTCCGAGAGAAAATTATGTACTGGATCAAATGGTCGAATGAACCGTGTCCGCATAAAAGGACTGCATCCTCAACAATCAAAGCATTTATTTGTACTAAGAAATGAGAAGATTATGTTTTCGCCGACAAAGCAAATTCAAAGAAATTCCCAATTTTTAGGGAAAGCCCCCAAAATTATCTCAGGGACTGCCGCCAAAGTTTTAATGACCCGACCGGTCATTTTGAGATCCAGCACGTCGTTCAGCAGTTGGGAGTCACGAACAGCTTTATTTCAGGCATATTGACTTGTGCGTATGGTCGGAATTGAAATTCAGGAAGATCGAAGTTGAAGTTAAAGGAAAATTCTCATTTCAGAAGTCTTAAGTCGAAGAAATTGAGTAAGACTAGGATTTTGAGTAAACGACCTCGGAATTAGGATCTGGAGGTTCCAGCAGGTTCGTATGGTGATTTCGGACTTGGGCGTATGTCCGAAACGGGATTTGGATAACCCGAGAGCGTTTCGGTGTATATTGTGGAAGTTAGTATTTTAAGGAAATTTTTGCTAAGTTTGACTTGAAGTACATTTCAATGATATTGAGGTCCGTTTGGGATTCTGAGTCTGGAAATAGCTCCGTATGGTGATTCTGGAGTTGGGAGCGCGATCGGAACTGAATTCGGATATCTGGGAGTCAATTTAAGGTCATTTGGCTAAAGATAGAAAACTGAAGGTTTTTGAAGAATTCGACCAGAAATTGAAATTTTTATATCGGGGTTGGAAAGTGATTCTGGAAGTTGGAGCAGGTCTGTAATGTTGAATATGACTTGCCTGCAAAATTTGAGGTCAATCGGACGTGGTTTGATATGTTTCGGCATCAAATGTGGAAGTTAGAAATTTTCAAAGTTCATAGAGCTGGAATTTAGTACGATTCATGATTTTGGCGCTGTTTGAGGAGATTTGAAGCCCCGAGCAAGTTCGTGGGATGTTATGGGACTGAGTCGTGTGTTTGGACGGGGTTCCGGGGGCCTCGGGTGTGTTTCCGGTGTGGTTTCGGGGCATTTTGGAGTGAATTTGTTGTTGTTGTTTCTGGTGTTTCTGGTAATGTTGTGCGATCACAGCCTTAGCTATGCGATCGCGGAGAGGAAATTGAGGGGAAAGTTTTTTTTCCCAATGCGATCGCGGATGTTGGTGTGCGATCGCGGAGAAGGGCTGGGGCTAGTGCGATCGCAAGGAGGAAGGTGCGATCGCGGAGAAGGATTTTGGTAGGAGGTGGAAATGGCATGTGCGATCGTGGCCGTGCTTATGCGATAGCGGAGGAGTGATCTGAGTGACCTGTGCGATCGCATACGACTTCATGTGATCGCATAGAAAGGCAGAACTGGGCAGTGTTGATTAAAACGAAATTTTGGCATTTCTCTCTCATTTTTTAAAGCCATGGGCAATTTTCGGAGAGCTTCAAGAGAGGATTTTCGTCATCTATGTTAAGGTAAGTTACTCCTACTCATTTCAAGTTAGATACAAGATTATTACATGGGATTAAACATGAAAATATTTGTGGAAAAATTAGTATTTTGAAGAAAACCTAAAAATTTGGAAATTTGGATTTTAGCCACGAATTAAGCATGAATAATTGAGTAAAATGTGTAATTGAATTAGTAAAGCTTCGGGTAGATATTTTCTTCAAGAAATTTCGAGGTCCGGGCACGTGGGCCCGAGGGCATTTAGGTCATTTTATTGAGCCGGGCTGAGGAACTTTGTAACTTGAATTGGGTATGATCTATTGAGTATATTTTTATTGAATTATCGTTATTTGGATAGTTTGGGAGCCTGCGCATGCATTTTTAGTCGTCGTAGAGGCTTGGAAGCCGGTGATGAATCTTCGGAGCGAGGTGAGTCTCCTTTCTAACCTCATAAGAGGGAAATTGTCCATCTAGGTAACCTTGTTTGTTATGTGGTCTTGTTTGGGGGCTACGTACGCACCGAGTGACGAGAGTTCGCACGTAGTGGCTATTACTGCTTCGTCCGGGTAGTTAAGACATAACATGTTCATTACTTTCCCCTGTTGTATCATAGATGTGACTTGTATACTTACGTGATTGGTATTGTTGTCTTTGAACGTTGTGATACTTGGCTTGATTTAAGTGTGATAAGAGAATCATGGCAGAATGATGATTAATTATATTATGGGATCGGGTCGTACACCACGGCAGAGTGATGATTGATTATATTATGGGATCGGGTCGTACGCCACGGCAGAGTGATGATTGATTATGTTATGGGATCGGGGCCGTACGCCACAGCAGAGTGATGATTGATTATATTATGGGATCGGGCAGTACGCCACGGCAGACTGATGATTGATTATATTATGGGATCGAGCCGTACGCCACGGTGAGATTGAGACTACTAGGGTGGGATCGAGCCGTACGCCACAGCAAGATTGAGACTCCCAGGGTGGGATCGGGCCGTACGCCACGGCGAGATTGAGACTACCAGTGTGGGATCGGGCCGTACGCCACGGCGAGATTGAGACTACCAGGGTGGGATCGGTCTGTATGCCACGACGATATTGAGTACCATAAGGGAGCGGGCCGTACGCTACGGCAGATACCAAACTTATTTGATTTGAGATTGTTACTTGATGCCGGATATTGATGTACTTGATTATTTGTTTACTTGCCTACAGTTTTCCTTACATCATGCTTACTTTATTACTGTTGGACCTTAGTGAGTATCGAGTCGACCTCTCGTCATTACTTCTTCGAGATTAGACGGGATACTCACTGGGTACATATATGTATATGTACTCATACTACACTTTATGTGCATTTTGTTGCACAGGTACCTTTATAGTACAGTGAACAATTTGGGGACTTATACGGTATTCATCCAGAGGCGTTCCACAGCTGCCGGAGTCTCCTTACGGTGTACCTACATTTTATATTTATTGCCTTTGTCCCATTTATTTCTCGGACAAGAGTTGTATAATTGTATAAATTCTTAGAAACTGCTCATGTACTTGTGTCACCGGGTTCTGGGGATGTGTTGAGTCTTGTTTTATTGAATTAAATAGATTTCTTGTCGTGTTTAATTTACAAAAAATTATTTATTTGATTATGAAATGCAATAAAGGCAACGATATCGAAATTGTTAAACAGGGAGGTATTTTAACTGATTAAGGGGTTGGCTTGCCTGGTAGTGGTGTCCGGCGCCATCACAACCCATAGGTTTTTTGTCGTGACAACGTGGTATCAAAGCTCTAGGTTCCCGTAGGTTTCATTATTCATGAGCAAGTCTAGTAGAGTCTTGCGGATCGGTACGGAGATGTCTGTACTTATCTTTGAGAGGCTACAGGGCTGTTAGGAGTACTTCCCTTCTTGATTCCTCATCGTGTGACTTGATTCCTTTAAGGCTTATGCCTATGTTTCTTCCTTCTCAATCTTATACGTCGCGAAGCGCTTCCTATTATCGAGAGTTTGAGGAATTGTAATGGGGCTACAGATGCGGTGCGTGATGTTCTTCATGCATAGTCGAATGGACTGTTGTTATTGCCCTGCAGAAGAATATGATGTTATTTCAGCTCAGTGTTGTGTTTCTGAGAGCCTTGAGGCTATGCTCGGATAGTGATGATATTTCAATTGGTTATCGCGCGATGTTGATATGATGGTAGAATGTTTGCCCATGTGTTGGGGCTGATGAATGGCTTGAAGGGAGGTCTTCTCAGAGCGTGGTTTCGAGATTTCGGTATTTTTAGTTCTGCTAGAGGAAAGGCATTGGGATTACGAATGGTCCGATTTGGGTTGATAAAGTATCGAGGTTGGGTGTTATTGGGAAAGGTAGAATATTCATATGTGGTGTGGTATCTCCATTTGATCGAATAGAATGTGTTAAAATTCGCCGGTGTTATAGCTCTTAGGTCGCATGGGGTTAGAGTGCTGTGAAGCGGTGTTGAGGAAGCGGTTGTCAGAGATCGTGGTGTGTAGTGGTTCAGAATTGAACAATTACTTTTAATTAAAGCGGCTCGAGGAAGATGATCTTCGTAAAGATTTAAAGTTGTGGGGATCTATCGGTTTAAGATCTACGGAGGGCAGTATTAAATTGATGCAGCAGAAGGGCATCATACGACGAAGGAAGATACGTGAGAAGTGCTAAGCGGTGGTGCCAATTCTAAAAGATCAAGAGTAAGGAAAGGAAGTCAGGTAGCACTTAAGGGAATGAGTTGGGCAAAGTGGGTAAGCGGAAGCTTAGTGATGAATCAGAAGATGTGGTAGCCCGTTTAGTAGATGTCCACGAAAAGCGGACGGATTGGTAAAGATGGTAAATGGATACAGGCTTAGGATAGGGGTCTTGATATTGTAGAAAGTGAGAATCGTAGCATAATGGTAGGTGTCAGTTGGCTAGTGTCCTCGGGTGGGTTGTCTTCTGTGAGTAGGTTAACGGTTGTAGGGATGGTAAGTTCCGTGCGGAGTCCTAGTGGCTAGTCGGTAGGAGGTAGAATGTGTGAATGGTGTTAGAAAATTCAAATATATATGGGAGGCTAACAGGAGAATTCCGAAGAATTGGGTGGATTAGTGGGACAATGCCATGTCATCAAAGGAGAAAAGGATCTCAGCAGGGACTAGAGCGGTGAAAGAAGTAGCTTCAGGACAAGTGGGGGAGTCCCACCACCTGTAGTTGGGTCGTAGGATTGTGCTCTCATGGGATTGCGGATTTGTCGGTGTATCGGCAAGATGTTACAGCTAAGGGAAAAGAGTATATCGGTAAGTTATCATGGCATATGAGAAAAATGTGCAAATTGGCCCTATTGGACTAGGGATAGGCTCTGGAAGACTAAGAATTTGTGCTTAAGACATAGGCAAGTTGTAAAGGTAGTGACTCAGTCACGTGCTTCGTTGAAAAGGGTGTGCATGTGCTAGGAGAGCCTTCGGAGTTGATTGCATTCGGGGCCAGTCAGAGAGGGTGACTCTCAGTAGTGGTCCTAATGAATTTGAAGTTAGATAATGTGGTGTTTAAGGGTTTCAGGCAGCAGTATAATTAAGAATCAAGCTTCTGCAGTATAATCTCTAAGAGGAAGGAAGATGGTTGAAGTGTTCTATGCTATTTCAGCACGCTGGATAGTATCGGAGGAGTGAGGGAAATAGACTCCGGGTTGAAGAAAGATTATCAGGGAGTTGTGAGACGGGTTGCGGAATTTAGGCAGCATGGTCTCGTAAATTCAAAGTCACCCAGGATGAGTGAGGGTTGAGCTACGATGAGTTGAAGGAAGTTACTACTATCTCTGAAGGAATTGTGATGGTTAAAAGAAGATAGATTGGTTAGCCTTGGTTGAAATGGTACATGTACGACAGGGATCAGCTCTTTCTCTGTGTTTGAGTATTTGTATGGTTTGCGCAGATGTGTGTGGGGCTGTCGGCCGTCTTAATAGATTTTAGTTGGAAGCATTCAAGTACTACGGCCTGTCAGGTGTAGGCGGATCCCGAAGGGGTATGGTGGTTCAGTCCACTACTTGAGGATTTGCATATATTATGATGGTGAGAACTCACTTGTGTGTTGTTGTGATTCTCATGATTTGAGGTGAGTAAAAGGTTTCTATGTGTGGTGAAGTGTTTACCCTATTAGTGGTTCAGGACTTATGCTGTAATTCCTATATCATTCCTTATCGGCACGTTGGGTGCAGTGAACAGTATGTAACTGGAAATAAGAATTTGAGATTTGCAGTTCGGTGTTGACAAAGGTGTCACGAGCTCAGAGGAGCAAGAACAAGGGATTTGAATGTCTAGAATGAACTGAAATTGTCTTCAGTGTCATCTGAGTTTGGTGTTTGGTGAATGAGGCTATGTATCCTGGTTACGGGCCCTTGAATTGTTTTACAACCTTAGGATGATCGGTGGTTTGGATGTGCATACGTGTTGCCTTGTGCGGAAAAGCCGTGTGAGCGTGACCACAGTAGGTTATGTGAGTGTGACTTGTAGTCACCTGATTGATTGCAGATTTAGACTAAGTATAAGGAGGTATAATATTGCTTATTTGAGAATATATGCCTTGAAGGCGTTCGATCCAGTTAGTTGCAGATTTTGGGGTGTTTTGCCCCGGCTATGATGGTGGTTCTTATGTTTTATGAGGGGAATTGGGGTATTATGAACCCAGGTAAGGCTATCAGCCTAAGTTCAGTGTGATCAGAATCAGCTTGGAGTGAGTAAATGGACTTAAACAAGATTTTGGGCTTCATGCGAGTCAGAAGTGTTAATTTCAGTATGGCACTCCTCAAGGAGGGGCATTGGGATATCAGGTGTTGTCCCGTCTTCGTCAAATTCATGTGATATTGCGATTATGTCATGTGAGTTGTGAAACGGCTTGGTAATTTTCTTACATGTTGAGATTCTGCGTAGTGATATGGTGATGTGAGAAGTATGGCTCCTAAGATTCAGATTATATATTGCACCTCAGTCGTGCTGGAGTTTGTAGCATATGGCTCTATCAGTCTCCCCAGAATGGTATTATGCACTCAGCGTGCTTGTGACCGATGTCAGTAAATTGTAATAGTGAGCAATTCAACTCCGTGTATATATTTCTTTATGTAAATTCTATGATGGGATCGGGTGGCACGCCACAACAGGTATGTTATTGTGATCGGGTTGCGCGCCGCAACAGTGTGATGTTGAGCAAGACTCCTATAATGATTATTCTTGTGTTTTACTTCCTATTTCTCTGAGGAAAGTTCATATTTATAGCGCGAGTCAGGTAGTCCATACCTGATGTCCTTTCCTTATGTGTCGTGTTCGAATTCTGGCCTATTGGCGCATTGTGGCATTGTGTGAGACAGTTGGTTATGCCTGGGGTGATTGGTCATCTGAGCAGCTCATGCTGGGTGAGACGAGATTTATAAATTTGGGATCGGTGTGATAAGACTATGCAAGTGTATTACAGGACAATCACCATCATTGGTTGTAATGAGATGATGATCTTATTCAGGAGAAAGGATTTCAATGTTTAGTTAACTCTGCAGTTGGTTAGGAATTTCTACACATTTCCTCTGTTGTGGTGGTATCGTCAGCATTATACAGGATGTAGGTGTGTATCTTATAAGGTGCTTTGAGAGCATCAAATTCGTAGAATTCTGGCTATTAAGGTTTAGGGAGCGTCATTGTGGTCAAATGATGGATATGCGGTGTATGGTGCTGATTCAGCAAAGATACGCAGTTGTGTTCTAGTGCCTCGTGTGGTAGTTGACGTGGTGTTCACATATCAGAAGCAGGTATGGCAGAAAATTTCAAGTGTTGGAACTTGGGTCTGAGTTTATTATATGGATAAAAGGGAATATCTTCAGATTTTATCAAGCTAATGTTTTCAACTGGGTTGTGGTAGCACGGGCAGGTGCACGAGGGTTTAAACAATGATTTCAGATAACTCTGGGGCGGTTCATGGCACGTTCGAGGACGAACATCTGTTTAAGTGGTGGAGAATGTAACGACCTGACCGGACGTTTTGAGATCCAGCGCGTCGTTCAGCAGTTGGGAGTCACGAACAACTTCATTTCAGGCATATTGACTTGTGCGTATGGTCGGAATTGAAATTCAGGAAGAACAGAGTTGAAGTTAAAGGAAAATTCTCATTTCAGAAGTCTTAAGTTGAAGAAATTGAGTAAGACTGGGATTTTGAGTAAACGACCTCGGAATCAGGATCCGGAAGTTCCAACAAGTTTGTATGGTGATTTCGTACGTGGTCGTATGTCTGGAACGGGATTTGGATAACCCGAGAGCGTTTCGGTGTATATTGTGGAAGTCAGTATTTTAAAGAAATTTCCTAAGTTTGACTTGAAGTACATTTCAATGATATAGAGGTCTGTTTGGGATTCCGAGTCTGGGAATAGCTCCGTATGGTGATTCTGGAGTTGGGAGCGCGAATGGAAGTGAATTCGGATATCCGGAAGTCAATTTAAGGTCATTTGGCTAAAGATAGAAAACTGAAGGTTTTTGAAGAATTCGACCGGAAATGGAAATTTTGATATCGTGGTCAAAATGCGATTCCGGAAGTTGGATCAGGTCCGTAATGTTGAATATGACTTGCCTGCAAAATTTGAGATCAATCGGACGTGGTTTGATAGGTTTCGGCATCAAATGTGGAAGTTAGAAATTTTCAAAGTTCATAGAGTTGGATTTTAGTACGATTCATGATTTCAGCGTTGTTTGAGGAGATTTGAAGCCCTGAGCAAGTTCGTGGGATGTTATGGGACTGAGTTGTTTGTTTGGGCGGGGTTCCGGGGGCCTCGAGTGTGTTTCGGGGTGGTTTCGGGGCATTTCAGAGTGAATTTGTTGTTGCTGTTTCTGGTGTTTCTAGTAATGCTGTGCGATCGCAGCCTTAGCTATGCGATCGCAAAGAGGAAATTGAGGGGCAAGGTTTTTTTCCCTATGTGATCGCTGATGTTGGTATGCGATCGCGGAGAAGGGCTGGGCAGGCTAGTGCGATCGCAAGGGGGAAGGTGCGATCGCGGAGAAGGATTTTGGTGGGAGCTGGAAATGGCATGTGCGATCGCGGCCGTGCTTATGCAATCGCGGAGGAGTGATCTGGGTGACCTGTGCGATCGCAGACGACTTCATGCGATCGCATAGAAGGGCAGAACTTGGAATTGTTGATTAAAACGGGATTTTGGCATTTCTCTCTCATTTTTCAAAGCCATGGGCAATTTTTGGAGAGCTTCAAGAGAGGATTTTCGTCATCTATGTTAAGGTAAGTTACTCCNATTTGTGGAAAAATTAGGATTTTGAAGAAAACCTAGAAATTTGGAAATTTGGATTTTAGCCACGAATTAAGCATGAATAATTGAGTAAAATGTGTAATTGAATTAGTAAAGCTTCGGGTAGAGATTTTCTTCAAGAAATTTCGAGGTCCGGGCACGTGGGCCCGAGGGCATTTTGGTCATTTCATTGAGCCGGGCTGAGGAACTTTGTAATTTGAATTGGTTATGATCTATTGAGTATATTTTCATTGAATTATCCTTATTTGGATAGTTTGGGAGCGTGCGCATCCATTTTTAGTCGTCCAGAGGCTTGGAAGCCGGTGATGAATCTTTGTAGCAAGGTGAGTCTCCTTTCTAACCTCGTAAGAGGGAAATTGTCCCTCTAGGTAACCTTATTTGCTATGNGCTTCGTCCTGGTAGTTAGGACACAACATGCTCATTACTTTCCCCTGTTGTAGCATAGATGTGACTTGTATACTTGTGTGATTGGTATTGTAATTTTTGAACGTTGTGATACTTGGCTTGATTTAAGTGTGATAAGAGAATCACAGCAGAGTGATGATTGATTATATTATGGGATCGGGTCGTACGCCACGGCAGAGTGATGATTGATTATGTTATGGGATCGGTCCGTACGCCACATCAGAGTGATGATTGATTATATTATGGGTTCGGGCCGTACGCCACGGCGGAGTGATGATTGATTATATTATGGGATCGGTACGTATGCCACAACAGAGTGATGATTGATTATATTATGGGATCCGGTCGTACACCACGGCGAGATTGAGACTACCAGGGTGGGATCGGGTCGTACGCCACGACGAGATTGAGACTACCAGGGTGGGATCAGGTCGTACGCCACGGCGAGATTGAGACTACCAGGGTGGGATCGGGCCGTACGCCACGGCGAGATTGAGTACCATAAGGGAGCGGGCCGTACGCCACGGCAGATACCAAACTTGTTTGATTTGATATTGTTACTTGATGCCGGAGATTGATGTACTTCATTATTTGTTTACTTGCCTACACATTTCCTTACATCCTGCTTACTTTATTACTGTTGGACCTTAGTGAGTATCGAGTCGACCTCTCGTCACTACTTCTTCGAGATTAGACGGGATACTCACTGGGTACATATATGTATATGTACTCATACTACACTTTCTGTGCATTTTGTTGCACAGGTACCTTTATCGTACAGTGATCAATTTGGGGACTTATACGGGCTGTATTCATCCAGAGGCGTTCCACAGCTGCCGGAGTCTCCTTTCGGTGTACCTACATTTTATATATATTTCCTTTGTCCCATTTATTTCTCGGACAAGAGTTGTATAATTGTATAAATTCTTAGAAACTGCTCATGTACTTGTGTCACCGGGTTCTGGGGATGTGTTGAGTCTTTTTTTATTGAATTAAATAGATTTCTTGTCGTGTTTAATTTACAAAAATGTATTTATTTGATTATGAAATGTAATAAAGGCAACGATATCGAAATTGTTAAACAGGGAGGTATTTCAACTGATTAAGGGGTTGGCTTGCATGACACTGGTGTCCGGCGCCATCACAACCCATAGGTTTTGGATCGTGACAAAAGCCCAAGGTAGTAAGATCCCAAGTGGGTGACCTCAGGTTTGCTCAAAGTTGTAAGACTTCGAGTATGGCATAACCAGACCATACGATCCCGAATTCAAAAGCCAATGCTATATATTCAAATTTGTAATACCCCTAAAAAGGCATACCCTCGAATATAGATGTTGAGGACGCGATACTCAGGATTAAAGGCTATGGCCAAATAAGAATGACTACGGTCAGTAAGGCTACGTCCAAATTAGAATGACTACGGTTAGTAAGGCTACGGCCAAAAAGGTATGACTACGGTCAGTAAGGCTACGACCAAATTAGAATGACAATGGTCAGTAAGGCTACAGCCAAAAAAGAATGACTACGGTTAGCAAGGCTACGGCCAAATTAAGAGCGGTTCGGGGACGCCTGACTACCGCTGTAAAATTTTATCCTTCGAAAATATTTCGGAAAGAACCAATAAATCATGCTACCTATCGTGTAAGCAAGAGTTTCGAAAATTTTCATGTCGGCTCGTAAAAAAGAGTTTCGAAACATTTTCATGTTAGCTCGCAGGGCAAAACCTCATGAGGCGCCTGTTCGTCATGACTCATAATCGAGGCTCTTTTGGGCCGTCGACGAGCCAAAGCGAACACAAAAAATTCCAAGTAAATCTTTCAGCAATATAGTCATGCTAAAGACTGACCCAAACTGAATCAAAAGAAACGTGAGGGTAGACGTCTTCGAGCCAAAATTTGACTCGAAGGTCGAAAACCCGGGACAGGTTAAACTAAAAACGCCCCAGTGGATAACATATCGGAGCCTAAGAGTTGACAATAAAGCGCCCATGTGCCGGTTCAACTCTGAAATTGAAGGCATAAACACAGAGGAAGCAGCGCTATGCCATTTTGATCGGTCGTTAGTACGCACCAAAATCGGGAATGTAAGGAAAACAAATGTGAATAAACCAAAATGAACAGAGATCCTCGTGTGGTGCTTACTAATGCACTCACAAACTCTCCCAGGGAAGGTTTATGAAAAAAGGCCTAGTCTACTCTCGGGGAAAGTTCCCCCGAAGATCTTTTAATGTCTGCACTCACACTAGGAAGGAAGAACTGGGCATCGATCTCGTCCGCTTTGGCCTGCTTTATCTCTTCCGAAAGATCAAAGCCTTTGGCGTGTATTTCCTCAAGGTTCTCCTTTCTGGACTTACATCAATCATACTCCTTGCTCCGCTCCTATTTATCAAGGGCTTCCCTCAGCGCAGCCCGAGTGTCGGTAGCATCCCTTAGGTAAACATCTACCTTTTTGTCAGCATTTGCTCGCACTTCCTCGACTTCGGCCCGAGCGTCGATAGCCTCGGTTTCATTCATAGCAGATCAGCTTCAAGCCTCTCAATTCAATTTGTTAACATAGATTTGTCTTCCCGAACATTCCGAAGGTTCACTTCGAGGGCAGAGACCTTGGCTAGAGCACTCTTACTGGTTTCAACCCGAGCATCATCCCGGAACTTGAGCCTAGTGTGCCCACGCTCTTCTTGACCGGCTCTCCCCCGTAGGCTCTCTAAGTCCTCCGTCTTTTTCCGCAGCTGCAACATCAAAACATTAGACCCTTTAAATAGGAGAAAAGACACGGATGACGCTAAAAGCATACAACACTCGGGCCAGAATCACCTGCTCCTCAAGGCGACTCTCATAGTCGCGGCACCGATTAACCTCGTACCGAAGATGTGTTAGTTTCTTTGCATGTTTATCGCTAAGGATCTTGAAGGATTTCTCCCCATCCAGAGCCTTCCGCAATTTCTACCTAAGTTTGTCTAAAACCTGCAGAGGGCGGGTTTTAGTTAAAAATGGATATATGAAATCAAAGAGCTAGCAATTTGTTGGATATTACCATGGCACAAAATTTTTGTGCGTCTTCGAAAGACAGACGAACATCTCCGGGATTGGCCCAACAAAGAGGAACACGGTCGTTAGCAGCCCCATCCCCGTCCAACGGCCCTTGATCCTGAGACTGCGTCAAAGTACCTTCGAAAATTGGGCCTAACATCGATAGACAATCTTTCCTCCTCGATGCACTTTCATAAAGACTGTTAGGTAAAGAAGAAAGGAAAGACCCATCGCCGATTTTGCATCTCTAGGGGAGAATTAGCCACGCGGCCAAACTCTTCGTCCGCCGAAGACACCTTCCGCTTGGTGTGTTTTTCTAGCCCCGGGGCCGTCGACTCTTTGCTCTCTTTAGGAATGTCCAATTTCGCTCCCGATAGCCCTTCGACATCTGCAAAATGAGAGGTCAGCCGGAGAAACGACTGGTCCTCAGGGGAAAAAGAATTAGGCGGTGCTCACCTAGAGGCATGGCCTCCTATCTACCCTTTTATAGGTCATGCCATTTACGCTCATCGTGGGAAGAACAAATCATCATATCCCGAATCCCACACGCCAAATCAGGGACCTCGCGTGGGGACCACGAGGTCGCTGAAAAAGGGAAGAGAAAGATTTAGTATAAGGTCTACGTCCACATCAGATAAATGCAATAATGACAAGAGTACGCCACTTACGAGTGAGATTCCACTTTTCGGGAAATGGCAAAAATTCTGCAGGAATTATGTCAGCGGTCCGCACTCGGACAAATTGCCTGGTCCATCCCCGATATTCATTCTTCTCTCCCTTGGAAACGTAGGATATGGAGGTTCGATACAGCAAGGTAACCAGCCCCCTGTAGTGCATAGGGTGATACAACCTGATGAGGTGATCGAGGGTAAACTCTATCTCGCCCTTCTCCGCAAAAAACCCTAATCATATGCACGATCCTCCAGAATTATGGGTGGACCTGCGCCAGAGTAACTTGGAATTCCCGGCAAAATTCAAGGATGACCTTATCAAGGGGGACTAATGTGAAGGGGAACGTATACACGCTCGGAAACCCTTCCATGTGAGTCATGATGTCTTCCCCTGATGAGGGGGCCCGCAGTGTCACCTCTCTTCCCCATCCGCAATCTCTCTGTACTGCCTCGAGGTGATCTCCGCCCGTCGACGGCATGAGACCCGACGTGCATCCTCGACCGCTCTGAACATCGAAAGCCTCCCCTGGTGCAAGGCCTTCCCTCAGGTAAAAAGGTCCCGCGAGTTGTTCGGCGCAAACTGACGGTGTACCGTCAGCCGAGCAAGGAGCAGAGACAGACCTTTTCCTTCCCTAGCTTACGGGTTCAGGTGCGGTAGCCATAATTATCGTAAGGTAAAATGAGAGAACAAAGTCTATAAGAGCAAAGTAAAAGCTGAATGACGGAATAATTGTATGAGGAAACAGTTATTCCATAAGAGCAAAGTCTTCAAGCAAG
Source organism: Nicotiana undulata (assembly GCA_005239495.1). Taxonomy (NCBI): domain Eukaryota; kingdom Viridiplantae; phylum Streptophyta; class Magnoliopsida; order Solanales; family Solanaceae; genus Nicotiana; species Nicotiana undulata. The sequence continues at coordinate 39,260 of ML288411.1, forward strand.
AAGTAAGAGTGTGTATACTCGTATATATAGAGCAGCAGTTGTTCGCCTGACCCGAAGGGCAATAAATTCCAACCAGCTCATTTATTCCCTCTTCGAGAAATGCACCGGCGAGGTTGCCTCGATTATTTCACGGAACTTCGGGGACCCTCGACAGATTCCACCCGAATCGGGGGTCCCCTCGGTCGTAATCATGAAACCTTATGAATCACTTACATCGATGTAATCCAGGACAAAGTTTCGCCCCAAGGGCCCGGCTGTCCCAAGAACGGGATCCAGAAAATTGAGACCGAATCAGGAAGGAGTAACTTCGCAAAAGGAAATTCAAAGGCAAACGCAAAAATCTTTGTTTTTACAAAATTATGTACAAGGTTATGTCTTAACAAAATGCTACCCTAAAGGGAAAGGAGAAATGGGATTATTCTTCACCCTCATCGTCGACCAAATCATGAGCAAAATCCTACTGGATCTGGCATCTAACGAGGACGTAGGCTCTGTCTCTTCCTCCAAAACACTGGCCTCTCCAACCTCGGTATGAAAGTCGGCACCCTGGGCAATCGCCTCCTCAAGCGCCAGCCTCCTAGATCGGGCATGGGCATGCTCAACAGATCGAGCCAATTTCTGCCCTGCCTCTTGAGATATTTTCCTGGCCTGGTTATTAGCAGCAACATCGTCCCGTTTGTATGATGCGATGTGCTCTTCAGCCTCAGACTTGGCCGCGGATAGTCGAGTTATCTCCTCCTGAGCATTTCAAAGAAATTCCTGGGCCAAAGTTAGCTCTCCTCGTAGAAGTTGACCATCCGAGGCCATAGCTTCGATTCACCCCCTCAGCTCAAGGTTCTCGTTATCCTTAGCTCCTGCCTCCTCTTGGAGCCGTTCCATGAGGGCACTCTTCCGAAGTACCTGCAAAAGGCAAACTAAATTAGCAAAGTCGAATTACATGATGACAGTCCTACGAGTGCCACGATACCTATTCATTGAAACTAGCACGGAGCACTTGCAGATCACCCTCCTTGAGAGCCAGGGAAACCTTTAATTCCCTTCTCGGAGGCAGACTTCCCGAGCTCCCCTTCACAACGGATAAGTTTGCTGTTTAAACTAGTAAAAGCCTGGTTGTATGCTTCCTTGGCCTACAACATAGGAGGGGGCGGTTAAGTGAAAAGAGGAAAAGCTTCGGGATGGCTAATAGTGAGACAGAAAAAGTACCCGTTCCAGGCGTGTCACGACCCAAAATCCTTAAGGTCGTGATGGCGCCAGACACCACTATCAGGCAAGCCAATCATTAAAGTATTAAGTTAAATTCCTGTTTTAGTATTTGGAAATCGTTACTTTTCATTTCGTTACATAACAATAACCGATAAAAATCTACTGAGTAAATACGATAGTTTAACAACCCATTGTTAATAAAATATATTCCAACACATCCCAGAATCTGGTGTCACAAGTGCATGAGAAAATTTCTAAGAATTATACATATACTAAAATACTTGTCCGGAGTACAGACTGGACAAGGAATTTAAAATAAATTACAATACGTATGGGGGAGACTCTGTCGTCTGCATGTCATCTCCGAATGGTGCAGCTCGTTCAAGTCTCCGAGTCATCCACATCACTGCGTCGAGCAAGGCCACTATCTATGAACGTACCTGTGCAATAAAACTGCACAGCAAGTGTAGCATGAGTACGAAAATAACGTGTACTCAGTAAGTATCCCGCCTAGCCTCGAAGAGGTAGTGACGAGAGGTCGAATTTGACACTTGCTAGAGGTCAATTTAATAGACATAAAGGGTGACACTAAGCATGAATATCATAGGCAATTTAATAAAATCAGGGATAAGAAATATCAACTTCTTTCACATTTAAGAATTTAAATGTTCGTCATTTCAGTTGACAATTTAAATATTCCCAGGCCAGTAAAATGTATAAATCACAGAAAGTACGCAGCAATTATCATGCGCAAGAAATGCCGAGGGTCAAACGGTGCGGACCAACAATAATAAAATATGCACTGCCGAAGGGTCGAACGGCTCGAACCATAGATGCATCTATTTCCCTCGCTCGCAAATCGATCATGCGACGCGGTCATATATAAATAATAGGGTTATCCTGCTCGAGAATCATACATGTGACTCAGGTACTCATAGATACACATATTCACACAATAAATTCACGTTTTTATCAGGAAAACAGTTCCTCGAGGAAGTGATAAAATTCTCTTTAAATGAACATGAAGTAGTATTTAAATCTTTTTAGGAAATTCATTTGCCAAAAGTCGATTAGGTTTTAAATATTATAAATTTATCAGTAGGGTCACAGGTACGGCAAATAAAACATACTTATCAGGAAACAATTATCCCAGGAGAATCAATCCTCTTTCTAGATAATTAAGGGAAATAAGCTTTAACCTTCTTAGGTATTTAGTTACTAATTCGATAATATTAACCGTCCAATTTCATTAGCAAAATTTCAAGTATAACAAGTAAGGCATGCTAGTGGGTCCTAGGCTGCCCCGACACAAGCATAATAGTCGCTACGCACGGACTCTTGTCACCTCGTGCGTACGTAGCCCCCGCAAATATTAGCACATATTTAATTATATTACCTATGGGGACAATTCCCCCTCACAAGGTTAGAAAGAAAACTTACCTCGCTCCGAAGATTCATAACCGGCCTCCAAGCCCTTCCGATAACTCAAATCAACGCACAACGCTCCAAAACTAGCCAAATAACGAGCAAACCAATAGAAATATACTCTAATACTTGTAACAATTCAAATTATATAAATTCCCAACTCCGCTCCAAAAGTTGACCAAATTGCCCTAAGGCCTACATGCCCGGATTCTGAAATTTCTCGAAGAGAAACTCTACCCATAGTCTTACTAACTCAAATATATAATTTACACTAATTTCATGCTCAAATTCGTGGTAAAAATCCAAAATACCAAATTCTAGGTTTTCTTCCAAATCCCATAATTTCCACAAATTCCCACACTTAAATTCGTACCTAAACCATGTATTTAACTTGAAATGAGCTGGAATAACTTACCTTGTGATCCTTGAATAAAATCCCTCCTTGAGCTCTCTAAAATCGTCCAAGCCAAATGAGAGAAATGAAGCAAATGGCCAAATTTCCCGTTTTTAAACACCACACTGTCTCCAGCCTTACCGCAGGTGCGCCCAAATCCTCCGCACCTGCAGTTTCCTCCTTCCCACCCGGGCTCCGCACCTGCGCTCCCTTAACCGCATTTGCGCATCTGTAGGTGCGGAAATATTCTCGCACCTGCGGCCTTCATCCAAGCCTCCCCTTCTCCGCTCCTGCGGCCAGAACCTCGCAGGTGCGGTCACACCAGATGACAACAACCTCAGCTTTCTCTCAACTCCAAATTTGATCTGTTAACCACCCGAAATCCACCCGAGGCTCCTGGGACCCCATCCAATTACACCAACATGTTCCAAAACATAACGCGGACCTACTCGAGGCCTTAAATCACATCAAATAATATCGAAACAACGAATCACACTCCAATTCAATCTTTATGAACTTAGAAATGTCAAACTTCTACATGTGATGCCGAAACCCATAAAATCACGTCTGATTTACCCCATATTTTGCATGCAAGTCACATTCAGAATTATAGACCTTCTCCAACTTTTGAAATCGCATTCCGGCCCCGATTTCAAAATTTTTACTTTCGGTCGGATTTCTAAAAAACCTTCAAACTTCTATCTTTAGCCAAATGACTTCAAAATAACCTACGGACCTCCGAATTCACTTCTGATCGCGCTCCCAACTCCAGAATCACCATACGGAGCTATTCCAAGACTCGAAATCCCAAATGAACATCAATATCACTAAAATGCACTTCAACCCAGACTTATGAAATTTCTTCTAAAATGCTAACTTCCACAATATACACTGAAACGCTCCCGGGTTATCCAAAGCCCGATCCGGAGATACACCCAAGTCCGAAATCATCATACGAACCTGCTAGAACCTTCAAATCCAGATTCCGAGGTCGTTTACTCAAAATTCCAATCTTATTCAAGTCTTCCAACTCAAGGCTTCCCAAATGAGAATCTTCTTTTTGAATTGACTCTGAACTTCCCAAAATTCAGTTCCGACCAAACCTACAAGTCATAATACCTAAAATGAAACTACTCATGGCCTAAAACCACCAAACGACGCGCAAAAGCACAAAACAACCGTTCGAGTCGTTACAAGGCATCCCTCGGCCTCTCCAAAAGTGGCAGGGGCGTTAGGATTAACTGCATCCTCGATGTCATCAAATAGGTCTTCGAAAGTACCATCTCCCTCTCGGAGGATGTTTTCGTTGGGGGGCCCCGGTCATGGGCGTCCTTAATCTCCCCGGAGGTAAAGGATGGGCCTAGAGCAGAACCACATTCAACATCAAGGCCGAGCCCCTGAGCTCATCGAGGTGGACCATGTCAGGGCCCGATGATGGCTCAAGAGTCGCGATCGAATCTCCCTTGAGATTTCCCTCCGAGCGGGGGAGGTCAACGTTAGTCGTCCTAAGCTCTTCGGCTCGACAGTCAGCGGTCGGTGAGGCAATTGTGCTCCTCCGTCCCTTCGTGCCGAAAGAAGATTATCCTCGTCCTCACCTTCGCCCATGTCGTTGGGACGCGGGACAACGACCGGAGACGGTGCTGAGACCTTGGTCCTAGACTTGGGGGCTTTGGTCTTCTTTGCTTGAGGAGACTCATCTGGCGCTCATTTTCTCTTCCTCTTGGCCTCGCCAGGCTTCGAAGTCTCTTCCTCACTAGGAAGAGGCGACCTCATCAGCAGGGTATCACCGAGACCAATATTTAAAGGTCACATGAGGACGTCTTTTTCAAAAAAAATCACGTGAAAATCAATGGAGAAATATTACCACGGTTCTTAGCTTGCCACCTCGTCTGCATCAAAATATGCCAAGACCGCCCACTGTACGGAAAGGCAAAATTTATTTTGTGCGAACCACCCAAACAGATCCTGGATCAGGTCAGGACGCCAAGCGGTAGCTGTGTAAACAGGGAGAATTCAGTTCAATATATTAAAAAAAACATAGAAATATCAAACATTACTTACGCGCCATATTCCACTCCTCCAAAAATGACATCCTGTCTGTTGGAGTAATATCATAGGTCCTCACCCTGACAAACCCACTCATCCATCCTCGATCTCTGGTCTCATTGGTGGTTATAAAAAATGGCTTCGCAGACCGATGTTAAAGCCTAACCAGGACCCCTCGATATAGGCGGGGACTATATAACCATATCAAGTGGTCAAGCGTGAAAGACATCCCCTCGATATGATTGGAGAAGTATCGAAGCATGTACATTATCCTCCAAAATGAAGGATAAATCTGGCCAAGTGTCGCTCGATACTGTTGGCAAAAATCGAGAATCATTGGGTCCATCTGTGGAGATGAAGGCTCGACAAGACCTAAAGTGAAAGGGTATGTATAGATACTGAGAAAGCCCTCTTTATAAGATGTTATATCCTCTCCAGCGTTAGGGATTTCAACATGAACTGCTTCCGCCCAGCCGCAGTCCATTTTTACCTTTTTTGTTCCGGATACAACACTGATATATCTGGACATGGGTTCATGCCAGCCTGGCGTGTTTGGAGGATTGTCAACGGTAAGGTCGGAAGCCATCTCGAAGTCCTCAGGTACACACTACTCGACGCTCGGCGGTTTCTTTGTTTCGTCCTCGGACGGGCGGGCAGAGGAAAAAGCGTCCTCTCGGGAGGGAACTATCTTAGAGGATTTTGCCATGATTGTATCAAAAAAGAAGATGAAATGATGAGCACGGAAAAGGAATTGACACAGAAGGGTCTGGAAGTTGGCCCAAGTAGCTTGAAGGTCACTGTAAAAATGCATGTCGTGGGTAAGTGCGTTATTTGTAGGGATCTGGAGTCCAACACCCGAAGAATGGAAGGGTCAGAGGTGACTCTTGCGTAGCCTGTGGGAAAAGGCCATCTAATGTTCTGATAGAATGCTTTCATGGCGGGAATATCAAATGAATGAGTGTTCAAAAAATGTTTCTTATCTTTCCACTCCAAGAAACGCAGGGACTATCTGTATACAATTGAAACCGGGAAAGCCGATTTCTACGTCCAGCACAGCATAAGGCGGCATATTCACGTAAGTTTTGTGATGTGGTCCGAAGCCCGTCTTTAGGCGTTCCAGTAATCCTATCTCGAGGCAGCACAAGTTGGGAATCGACGCAAGAAGCCAGTACAGAGATCGAGGCAGTCAGTTCTGTGACAAAGTACAAGTACCATACTTGAGCATTAAATAGCAGTATCAATTGTGAATCTTGAAAATAAATGCTGATGTACTACGTTCGGAGCCCCCTGCTATATAAAAGGGGATCCTTTTCATTTTGTAGAACAACATTACATTAAATAAGAGATACAAGAACATTCTCTGCTTTAGTATCAAACATCCTCTATTCCTCTTTATTAGCTCATTTACTTGTATTTATTGCTTTCTTTTACTTGTTCTTCATTTATTGCCCATCATTGATCATAAATATCACGTCCCCAAGTTCTTCAAGCTCATTATAGCTCTGTCAACCGTTCGACATAGGCCCGAGCCTCGTTCTCAGGAACCCCTCGAGCTCGACATCGAGCCCTCAACTTAAGGCACTCTGGTTTGCTTCCTCTTAACTTTTAATCATTTTCTCACAGTTCCATCCTAACACATCTAGCTATAATCACTCAATAACCGGTATTAAGATAAATCACGTATTTTTAGAACCACATAACTAAATATAATTATAGTTACCATTTTCACGGTAAACAAAATCAAAGAGTATTTGGACAAGAAAAAGTGTGAAGAATAACATGTGTTATCAGAAAACTAGCACCACAATAATCACTATTATCTTTAGCCCCACGATGGGCGCCAAACTGTTTACCTCGAAAAATGGTGTTAACAATTAAATATGATTTGTGGTTCTAAAAATATGTGATTTATTTCAATACTAGTAAATAAGCAAGAAATACTGGGCGTGAGTAAGAAGAATATGATATCCAAACCAGTATTACTCAAGGAATTGGGACCTCGAGTTGACAGCCTCGCGGGTCTCGGGGTTGGCTAATGGTAATAAATTATGAACAATAAATGAAGAACAATAGAGGTGAAGAATAATCTTGAGCACAGTAAACGAAAAAAATAAAGTAGAATGTTCTATTGCAGTGAATGATGATGTTTACAAATGATTGGTGTCCCTTTTATATAAGAGGGGAAATACATTTCTATTTACAGTAAAAATTACTATTTGTACAGCTGTATAACCGCCTAGTACGGATTTGTACGAACCAATCCTAAGATTTACACCTTGACCTATACGCCCTTGAGAAGTTCCTGCTTCTTCTTGACTGTCATCGATTTTGCACTGCCTCGAGGTAGGTCGTGTTAGACCTTCGATTCGCTCTCTCGAGGTATGCTTTTTGAGGTCGGCCTTGAACTTTACTTGGAGCCTTCTGAGCTCAGGCTCGGAACACAACGGAGGCTTAATAATCGGACTCCTCCAATTTCGACCGTATACACTATTCATAATATTTTGCATAAGCCCAAACTTTTGAGCCGATTGGCCAAATGGGCCGTAGAACTCAGCGGGTATGATATCGAGTGTCAACCCCGAACGACCATAAAGTCTCAAATATTAGCAGACTTCATAGCCGAATTCACACCAGCCCTCGTACTCGAGGTCGAAAAAGAACTTCTATTAAAATCGAGTACATCATTGGGGGTGTGGACCCTATTTACGGACGACGCTTCGAATGTGAAGAGGTCCGAGCTAGGCATTGTTTTGAAGCCATACACAAACAATATAATTAGGAATTCTATCAAAACTTCTAAGTTGACTAACAACGAGGCCGAGTACGAAGCCAAGATTGTAGGTATCGAATTGGCTAAAAGCTTGGGAGCGGAGGTCATCGAGGCCAAATATGACTCCCTACTGGTGGTAAACCAAGTCAACTGAACCTTCGAGGCTCGAGAGGATAGAATGCATAGGTATTTGGATAAATTGCAGGTGACATTACACCTGTTTAAAGAATGAACCTTACAGCATATACCTCGAGAACAAAACAGCAAAGTCGATGCCCTTGCAAATTTGGGGTCGTCGGTCGAAGATGACGAAATCAGTTTGGGGACTGTCGTACAGCTTTCAAAGTTAGTAATCGAGGAAGGCCATGCTGAACTAGACTCCATACCTAAATTGGTATTGGAGGAATAAATATATCGAGTATCTAAAAAATGGGAAGCTCCCATCGGACCCTAAGGAATCTAGGACTCTACGAACAAAAGTTGCTCAATTCACATTGGCTGAAGATGGAACATTATACAAGAGGATGTTTGATGGACCGTTGGGAGTATGCTGGACCAGGAGACACTGATTGGTACACTGCATGTTTTCGTACGTGAAAGTATGCCATAAGTAAATTGATGAAAGCTCGAAAATGAAATACTACATCCCATATTTTCGTTTGTTAAAGTTTCGTCGTAATTTAATCGACGTAAGTTTGAGAATGAAATTATTTGAGATTATAAGAATTATGCTATTTCAAATAAGTAATGAGTAAATTAGTGAAGGTGAGAGTGTAAACAAATCAAAGAAAATAAATTTCGTCGAAGTTTGACATTTTGGAATAAAATACGGCCCGAATAAAAATACCTTATTTTTATGGAGTAGTGGCATGCAAGGTACCACATGACCATGATAGTAAGGTGTATAAGGTGTGTTTAAAGTAAGTAGTATTTTAAGTAATTTGAGATGATTCTTAATTATATGAAAAATTAATTAATTATTGGATTAGTGGAAGATTAATTAAGTAATGAAGCTAATTAAGAAATCAAAACAATTTGGATAAGTTTGAGGGGGCTTAACGTGGCAGCCCCCAATTTCAAAATTATGACTCTTGAATTCAAGTGGATAGGTGGCATTTGGAGGGTTTTTTTGTGGCCCAATCATCACCTTAGTGGGGCCCACACCCACTAAGGTAAAAGACATCTAAAAAAATCCAAAGAAAGACATATCAATTCTTCATAACAAGATATAATGCTTCTTCAAATTCATACAAGTGATGGAAAGTGATTTTTGCTTCAACAAGAATTTATCGGAAGTTATACTACGAGGCTTCTTAGAAAAAATAACCAGATTTTGCAATTCTTAGAGAGCACAGTACAATCTTTCTCAAGAATATCACACGAATTTTTTCCTATTTCGATCGCCGTTAAATGTTATCGCAATTGACGTATGTTAGAGGGATTGTTAAGAGAATCGACTCAGGTATGTTAAGGATATCCCTTCTTTCTTTTGGAATTATCTATACGACACAAACGAAACGAGCAAATCCACAATTTTCATACATGACCTTATTCATAGAAATATTAGAGATGCTTATGTTCTTGATCCCCCATGTGTCATATTATTCTATCATATGGTCATGGGTCTCAGAAAATACGTAAGTTGATAAAGTTTATTTCATGTTATTAATCAAAGGCATAATAGTCTTATGATACTACAAAAGATTTTATTGACGTACTTCTCATGCATTGCATTCATTTACATTGACCAATGACCAGATGGCGTTATATATATATATATATATATATATATATACACACACATATATATGTATATGGGATATGGGAAAAGGTTACGGCGTTATATATGCACCACTACCTGATCAGCTAGTATACGTTGATAATTTGCCCACAGTAGCCGAGATGATTTGATGGGATGCCCTCAGAGGCTTTATGATGTTAAGAATACATATACTCATGCATGGTATGACATTTATATGCATATGCATGACATTATAATATTAAGTGATTCTCATAGCTATTCAGATATACATGTTGAGTCTTTTACTCCATGTTTCTCTCATGTCTATTGTTTATTGATTTTCATTCCTTACATACTCGGTACATTATTTGTATTGATGTCCCTTTTGTATGGGGACGCTGGATTTCATGCATGTAGGTTCTTATAGACAGGTTGAGAGTCCTCCAAGTAGGTTATCAGCTCAGCGAAAGATGTTGGTGTGCTCCATTTGCTCCGGAGTTTCTTGTTTGGTCAGTATGATTTAGACATGTATTGTTTGGTATGGCGGGGCCTTGTCCCGACCTTTATGATAAGTATGTATTATTAGAGGCTTGTAAATAGAGGTCATGTATACGGATACTTGTATGGCCTTGTCGGCCGATATTTTAAGTATATAATGGATCACATTTGTGTTATAAGCCCGTATGTCACAAGTATGAGTTTCTATATTAGATGGGGTAATTCTACGTCGGGTATTCCCTTATGTTTACTCTGGTTATCTCATGAAGCCCTTCTGGCCCACTTACCTATGATAATGTAATAATAAATATACGTTACGTTGGTACTCGGTTAAGTAAGGTACCGGGTGCCCGTTATGGCCCATCGGTTAGGGTCATGACAAAAGTGGTATCGGACAAGTCGTGTCTAGTATATTCTTTTTTATGGGTGTGTTGTGCACCACACGTATAAGAAGAAGGCTACAGGACATTTAAGACTATCACTCTTTCTTCTTACTCTAGGTCGTGTGGTAGAGCTCAGTTGTAAGAACTCAATTATTTACATTCTATGTTATTCAAAATACGACGATGCCTACATCTAAAAAGACGATTGGTAAGAGATATAGTTGTGGAAGAGTTGAGTCAGAGCAACTCGATTTCTGCATCATGCCTATGATGGATAAATATGAGGTATCCAGTAGATCATGTGTTTCCTAAGATGTGTAAGTTTCTTGAAAAGGATCCCTAAGGCAATAATGTTTATCTACTCTTACGGCAAAAAGGAATAAGAGAATCGGAAGGTAGACACAAGTTTCAGCAAGTAAAAGAAACAAAGTGAAGAAGGGTACGAGGTACCTAGTTAATGAGGGTTAACAGATTTACAACTCAGGCAGAGGAATATAAGCCTTTTGAGTTACCTTCAACAGTAACAGAGGTATGTACAATTGGCCACACTTATCTCAGTTATGCCCTATAGGAGCTAATATATATGGTTTAAGAGAAGGACGGGATATCAGAATCCGGCTGGGGTTAGAGTAACCTAAAATGGTGGATGGATTGTTTGTAGTAGTTGACGTTTTCGAAGGATATTGAAACAAGTGCTAATAAATCTCCTTGTGAGACATTTAGATAGTGCGCTCTGAAATAGTACAGCTAGATTTGAGTGCTACAAACATTGGCACTGGAAGTCTTAAAGGGATAAATATTACCTAAGTGTGGCTCCCATACCTAGTATAGCGAGACCGTTAAGCAATCCGAAGAGCTAGTGGATGGATAAAGGGGAGTTAAAAGCAAAAGAATGTCTTGTTGAAGTTTTTAGAATAAAGTGATAGACAGAAATGTTAGAGGGGAATAAGGAGAAAGTTAATGAAGCATTATGAGTAAGATGTGATACATGAATGACACCGGTAGAAAAAAAATGAAAATGATGATAGTATTACAGAGTCTATAGCCAAGGGGAGGAAAATACGAGAGGTGACAGGCCTTGAGATAACAAAAGAATATAGGACATAAAGTCATATCTTCATTTTGAGAAATAAGTTCGTGACTCTAATGTGATTACCAGAAGGAAAAGTTAGACCCCAAAGTGATGGAAATCAGTATGGGCTAGTGAACAAGATAAACAAAACATGAATCAGGGACTAAGTAAATTGATAATAGTCGGCATCATGAGAATTCCAAAGATTGTGTTCTGGCGATAATAGAATGGACAACAGAAGAATACCCTTTAATGGTCATTCGGGAAGACACTTCCCTAAAGCAAACAATGTGAGCAAAGTTAATCTTAAGGGACTATGTGTGCCACTTACACTAGGTGTCACCCTCGTAAGTAAGGAATTTTGTTATCCTTGATACAGAAGGATTATTGCACGGCGAGTAAGGATCACCAATGATGTGAAAAGACGCCAAATATGAAGAGGTAAAACATCTATAGGTAGATCGTCGTAGCGCTAAATCTTAGTACTCCCCTAAAAGGGGGAATATGGAGTGATGTGGCATTAAGCCAGAATTAAGTGGTTCTAGTTATTATGGAATGGTAAAGGAAGAACGCGATAAAAATGAAAAAGGGATGAGATTTCACTTATTCAAAGCCTACAAATATGCTACGACTCCAGAACATTATGCAAACATGACGTCAAAGAGGGGAAATAAGGGTTCCTGCCCGAGATGTTATTGATAGATAAGAAGCCAGTGCGAGACGTAATTTAAGACAAAGGAAATAACCCAAGAAATATTACGCGGAATATTGATATGAGAATGGGCCAATGATTAGTTAGTAGAGGCTAGTTATGGATAGAAAGAGGATACAGATAAATCAATAGATCGTACAAGATAACAGAGTGAACCCCAACATGGGGAATTTAGTCCCGCATATATGGCATCGTGACCTTGAGAAATATTCAGATAGGGGTTGGGATAGTTAAAGATATTGTATGAGTGTTATGGGAAGACAGTCAAAACTTCAGTTCAGGAGCAACCGTACAAGCACATAAGTCTGGAAGTAAGTAACTAAGGAATTTTATAGGTGAGTACGAACATCAAGAATTCCATTGGGTATATGATGTAATAAGCTCGCAGCTTTACCAGGGCCAGAAGATATCCCTAAGTACTAAAACAAAAGATTTGCTAAGAAAATAAGGAAGAAGGCTCCAACCTAAGCTTAGTGACCTAAAGAGGGAATGGTCTTATAACAACAGTCTCGCAACGACATTGTATGTACTCCATAAGAAAGTGGCACCTATCGTGGCTAATAAATGGGAAGTAAAATCAGAAGTGATATTCAAGATCATATGAGTGGTACATAATTCTGTCATGCATGGGAACTAAGATAAGCTAAGTATGCACGCAACAAGGGGCAAAAAGATTAGGAAAGTAATAGCTTATGTTTAAAGGAAGCTGAGAAGGAACGGAAGGAATTATTTGATGAATGATCCAGAGTTAGTTACGTTATGAACGCACTTAATATTTCAGAATATTATCCATGCAGCATATATGTTGAAAGAAAGAATTGAGTCCAGGTCATAGACAAAAGATTGACTTGTTAAAAAGATTGTATCATGAATATTCCATAACGTCCATGAATGGCTAAAGTAATAACTAATACCAGGAGCCACATATCGGAAGATAGCTTAATTCTACATAAAGGCTTACCAGAAGGAAGAGGAAACTAAAGAGTAACATCAACTAAGTAAATCAGGAATCTGCTTATTGGACCAAGAAAATTATAGACCTCATGATTGAGAACATTGCAGGATTACTCTTAGAAATCAGAGGTACAAGAGAGATAGTACAGTAGCCATATTCTATAATGGCTCTACGATAAAGCCAGTTAGAAGAAGTACCAGCCTTATAAGAAGTCAGTATGAAGCTCCCACTGGGTTGTGTATACACCAGAGGTGGAAGTATTATAATAGAGCTTCAAGTTATGGACGTGAATTATACATATGTGGAAGGAAGGTCATGAAAGAGATAGAAGATACGATGCAAAATTTTAAGGTAGTAAGGTAAAGGTGAACAATGTACGAGATACTCAAATGCAGAAGGTGGTGAATAGTCCATACTTCAGATAGAAGGCTAAAAGCACTAGGATTCAGTATCCAGGAATGATAGCGGTATCATTAGTGGCATATCTTCCAACCTGTGGTTTCTAAATATCGAGAGGTATAGTTAAGAAAGTAAAGAAGAGTTAAAGATGATGTGATGTCTCGCTTGGTGTTCTAGAATAACATAAGGAAATCTATGGTGAAGCAAGTTGAAGGAATGTTGCGAGTAATATAAATAGATATGTATAGGTCGCAAGCCAAAGTATGGCTAAGTGACAAGGTTTTAGGAAGGAAAGGGGTAAGGATAAGAAAGGGCGAGTGAGAAGGTGACGAGAAATGGATAAGTCCTCGGTATTAAGCTCAGGAAAACAAAAGAGCTTATGGTTTCTCTAAGTTATAGAAAGTTCTATAGCCTGAATGAACTCAAAGGAGTCTAAGACTAATAGCATTTAGAAGAGATGGACTGATGCCCTGGTAGTAGAATAAGGGTGTAATTGTGATAGATAAAGGACGAAGTTTGGGCCTCCGATTGAGTAATGATTTCATAAATTGTACGGGATTGAAATACCAACGTAAGTGAATCACATTGACTTGCTATAAAATACGGCTTTTGAAGTACAATATCGCTGCTAAGTGGATCAGGAAAATCACTTCAAATGTTCCACGATGCAACGTAAGCCCTAGGGAAAATGTATTACGTAAGAAATTTCAAGTTATCAATGAAAAATTGTAGATCAAAATTGAGATGAATCAACAATGGATGGATAAAAGTTACAAAATACGAGATGAGATTAGGCCATCAGTCTTAAGATGAACAGTAATGAAGAAGCATTAAAAGACTTAGCTTTATGCTTACAGGATAAGCAACGGGAGTAACCTGGAGTTTGGTAACAGACCTCAGTAACGATAAATCGAAGTAAGAGTCATGGTATAGTATGACCCACATAGATGCAGTAAAGTCATACGGATGGATAAATGGGTCTATGAAATAAGGTATAGAAATATTCGTAAGCTCAACAAAATACCGAGCGAAGAACTTCAGTATACCTATAGATGCCCAGATAGACATTTTATCAAGCTCTGTATATGTTTACAAAGTGAGGCCTACAGATTGGCTAAAAGCTGGATGAAAAATCAGAGAAGGGTCGCATAAGCACATTTATAAGGTCAAAGTCGTACAGGCTGCATGATGGAAGGTAGCAATAGCTACGATATTGGAAGGATTCAGACCACAAGTCGTGCCGTGAGAAAGAGACCTAAAAGTGGGAATGGCCTGGCCTTTGGAATTATTCATAGAACAATTGCCTAGATGGCAAGGAGAGTATTAAAGCATTCGGGAGACATGAGTTATGAGAAGGATAATTACATCAGTCAACATTCGAGGACGGATGTTCCAAAAGGGGGAATGATATTACACCCCATGTTTTCGTACGTGAAAGTACGCCATAAGTAAATTGATGAAAGCTCAGAAATGATATATTACATCCCGCATTTTTGTATGTTAAAGTTTCGCCGTAAGTTAATCGACGTAAGTTCGAGAATGAGATTATTTTGAGATTATAATCATTATGCTATTTCAAACAAGTGATGAGTAAATTCGTGAAGGTGAGAGGGTAAGAAAACCGAAGAAAATGAACTTCATCGAAGTTTGATATTTTGGATAAAATACGACCCCGAGCAAAAATACCCAGTATTTATGGAATAGTGCCATACAAGGTATCACATGACCATGATAGTAAGGTGTATAAGGTGTATTATAAGTAAGTAGTATTTTAAGTAATTTGAGATGATTCTAAATTATGTGAAAAATTGGTTAATTGTTGAATTATTGGGAGATTAATTAAGTAATGAAACTAATTAAGAAATTAAAATAATTTGGATAAGTTTAAGGGGGCTTAACGTGGCAGCCCCAATTTCAAAATTATGACTCTTGAATTCAAGTGGATAGGTGGCATTTGGAGGGGGTTTTTTTGGCCAACTCATTACCTTAGTGGGGCCCACACCCACTAAGGTAAAATACATCTCAAAAATAATCCAAAGAAAGACATATCAATTCTTCATAGCAAGGCATAATGCTTCTCCAAATTCATACAAGTGATGGAAAGTGATTTTTGCTTCAACAAGAATTTATCTGAAGTTATACTACGAGGATTCTTAGAAAAAAAAAACAGAATTTTACGATTCTAAGAGAGCACGGTACAATATTTCTCAAGAATATCACACGGATTTTTCCTTACTTCGATCTGCCGTTACATGTTGTCGCAATTGACGTGTGTTAGAGGCATTGTCGAGAGAATCAGCTCAGGTATGTTAAGGTTATCCTTTCTTTATTTTGTAATGATCTATACGACACAAACGAAACGAGCAAATGCATAATTTCCTTACATGACTCGATTCATAGAAATACTATAGATGCTTATGTTATTGATTCCCCATGTGTCATATTATTCTATCATTTGTTCATGGGTCTCAGAAAATATGTAAGTTGATATAGCTTATTTCATGATATTAATCAAAGGCATAATGGTCTTATGACACTCCGAAAGATATTATTGATGTACGTCTCATGCATTGCATTCATTTACATTGACTCATGAACAGATGGCGTTATATACGTATATATATATATATATATATATATATATATATATATATATAT